>JAVIWB010001736.1:0-244276 GCA_031893035.1 Dermolepida albohirtum
GAGTCGTTTAATGTAATTACTGATTCAGTAGTAAACTGAACATCTTTTGTGATTTTATTATGTTTTTTTTGTTGTTCTTAAATTGTTTGAATATTTTTCTATGATTAGTATAAATCAACTAAACGTGTAGATGGAGATTATTAACTAGTGTTCCAAGCTGTAAACTTAGACGCTTCTTTTTTTTTGAATACTTGTCTAGTTTATATATGTTTCTGAATATAGTGTATAGCAAGAAGAAGATAATAAGTACAATAAACTTGAACACTGTCCGAATTTGTTTTTCAGTCAGTTTTAGTACCCTGGAGGCAAGCTAAGAGACTGTTTAAGGTGAGAATACAGGCGTTTATTTATTGTTCTAATAAGTACAGGGACAAGATGTTACATGGTACACATATTAGGTTACACATTTGAGTTCGAGAAGGTTTTATTAGATAGCGTCAGCGCCTAATATATATATACACTTCGCTATATATGCTAGTTGTAATGGGTGATTCCTTATCAAGTACTTTTTTCAATAGCGATTTTTTGACAGAGAGAGCGTGAGTCATGTCATACATTCACGCTATTTTACTTAAGCATTGTATGATATTTTATTATGGAAAGACAGCTCGGTACAGCGTCTACAAATTATTCAGCTGTATTACGAAATTCAGCGTTCCACGAGAAATGTGTTTCGTGCGCTTAGAGCAAGTTACGGTCTACGTAATCGGCCTACCGAACGCATAATTCGTTATATCATCGAAAAATTCCGAATATTTCGAGCAGCAAGCTGCGGGAAATAGAAGTTGAGTCCACCCAGAAGCTCCGGAGAATCTATCCGACCATGGATTAACCCATGTAAGAAAGACAAACCGAACATAACCCGTCCCATCTCCAATGAAGGCATGGCAAAAGTACTCAATAAGGTGTCATAGGGAAAGCCTCTGTTAGTGCAGTGATTTCTATACCAAAGGTATTTCAAAAATCGTCTATGCACATATTCTATAGCTTTTTTTGGACTTCATAATAAGAATTCCACACTATCGAGCCATACTCCAATCTCGAACGGACTAGCCAAATGTATAAAGTTGTCAATGTGGATATATTATTAAATTGCCTAGCATCTCGCAATATAAAGCCCATCATACCATATGCCGATGAAACTACATTAGTAACATGGATATTAAACATAACTCAATATCAGAATGCACCCCCAAATACTTTACCACATCACATCTAAGGAGAGGAACAGATGTAACGTCGTATTTGTATTCTAATAAAGATTTTCTACGGGTCTAAGACATAACCTTGCATTTGGAAGTATTCAATGTCAACCCATTTCCGCTCTCCCACCAGTGTAATGTAATAAAACAAATGAAATGTAGAATTATATAAGACGAACGTTGTTACAAACATAATTATAATCTCTGTTTATGCTATTCCATTAAGTATATTTTATTGTTGCCTTCTCGTATCTGTCAGCCGAAAAATTATTACGATCGATTATAGATATCGTCGATATTTTAATTTTGTTTTTAATTAATAGAATTTAATTAATAAAATCGTAAGATTATTATCCCTATAATGATTGAAAGTTATTCCTGGTGGTTTTGTAATTAATGGCCATAATAATGAGCGTTAATTTTTTCTTGAATACGTCATCGAGGGGAATAAAAGTAAGATGGTTGCTGTTATCGGCCTTCCTCGATTAACTTGTGTCAGTTAACGAGTATCTTCGTTTATGCCATTTAAAAGTTCAACTTTGGATTATTTTGTGCTATTTTTATATTAGAACAGTTAATTACAATTTCTGCAATGATATGTTGGAAAATATACTGCCGATTGATTTATTTATCGACTAAATGGGATTGGTCAGATAAGTCGATAACCTCGACACGTGATCAGAAAATTCATTTTACTAAAGGGACGATTTTAATTTTGTTAATTAACCTTTAAAATCAAATGGAGGTATGTACTCTATAAACTTTGTATTACATAGTGTCCTAATTCCTCTCTTTGCTTTTTTTATACATTAACTATAATAGTCTTTTTTTTACTTACCTTATCTTTGGTTACTTATTAATTATTGAGCGGACTGAGTTAGTGTACATATAAAAGATCTCATGCTCATCTGATTAAGAAGACAGAGCTTAATCGACACGCGTCAGGTTTAACGAAGTAATTTGCCCCCTCGCTAAGACCTGGCTCACTGAGGGATTGAGGTAGCATAGCTGGCAAGGACATTCGTAATTATAATTATTTTTTATATGCTACAGTTTAGTATAGTTACTTCTTTGGATCCTACTTTGTTATATTTAAGCCCTAATGTAAATTTAAGAGCTAGGCAAACTAACAGAAGGTATTTATATAATTATCTATTCACACATTTCATAGAGTTTAATAGCTTAACTAATTATTGACTCGCAAGACAGCTTTCATTATTCAAATACACCTTCGTAAATTAATTAGCTTCAACAAGACAAAAGTCGAGGACAACAAAAAAATCGGTTATCTACGGTATTAAATGTCTAGATTGCAGTAAAAAATACAGCGGCCAAACAAAACGATCGATAGAAACCCGGTATAAAGAAGATATTGCGCACATAAGGTTCAATCGACCAGAAAAATTCGGTGTAGCAAAAAATGTGTTGGAATGTAATCATAGTGTTAACGCGGATTGTTTGCATTTGATAAAGAACGTGTGTAATTATCGCGAATTAGATGCGTATGAGAGAATGTGCATTTTGAAGAACAAAGGCCATGTGTTGAACACTGACCTAGCGTTCAATTATAACTCATCTCTTTTTAGTCTCTTAAATGGGACAGTGCAATAAATCACATATAGGTATTTGTCCTTTCTTTTCCTTGTCATCGCCTTTTTCTCTTTGTCTTAGTTTAGACGAGAAAACAGTTTTTAAAAATCATGTGAAACGAATACACAGTGTGCGTTTTGACTTTCGGCGGTATGGTTCGTGTACGGAATTTGTTTTCGTACAGGTATTTTGCCGTAGTTTTTCAGGCGCGACACTGTTTAATTATCTGCTGATAATGACAACTTAGTTGTCGAAATACGTATACAGAATACAAAAATTAATGTGGAAAAGGGTTATATATCAACCTTTAGTGATTAAGTTAATCAACCACAGGCTCCATCAAAATTACCTACTTAACATCTTTTTTATATCTTTCTCATTTTATATCACCAAAAGTAATTGAACATTCAATAAACTTGTATAGAGCTTATCTTTTTTTTCCTTACTGCAAAAGGGACCCTTTTCTTTTGGATTTTAGTTAACTAAATATTGAACGTATTTTTTTGATTCACTTTTTGGTTTTCTAAAAACTTAAGTCTGTCGTTTTACAATATAATCCTAAAGAAGCAACTGCCAGCAAGGAAAGTCAAATACAAAAAATTTATAACTGTTACAAACGAGTAGTTGAAGAAATTGATAAATTCCAAAATCCTCCGTTGCCATTAGTGGATTCACTGGAATTACTACACACTGTACAAACACAGCTACAAGTTATGAACGACCATAAAAATATTAGTGTTATAGGCAAAGTAGACAGTGTACTAAAGAATGATACAGATTTTACTGTATTAAGACAAATTTATATTAATAGTACGCATTTTATTTAGTTTATTAGGAATATCGCAAAGCATAATCGCAATAAAATCAAGAAACTTGATTTTATTGAATGTTAAATCTAAATAATATAAAAAAATTAAATGCCATTTGACGTTTCGCTTTAGTAACAATTTATTAGCCTATTGTAAAATTATACTACTTTACATTACAATATAAATTCGAAACAAATGTCGTTTTATAGAAAAATAGCAGAATAAAAATTAATATTCGAAATAAATATCTATTTTGTTAGTAAATTATATCTTTAAATTTATATCATTCATTGTACCAATGCAATGAGCATAATAAAACATTTGCTTATTACTTCAGCATCTAATTTTTACTAATTATTAAACTAATACCTACTGATCAAATTTTATTTTGTAATCTGTAAAGCCAGGACGCTGCTTAACTAATAAATACAAATATTTGTTACCATTCTATTTACTAACATTACTATAGCGTAAACTCTATACAATAATAATTATCTAGCATAAAATAAGTCCCTCTGAGTCTGAGCAGACCACATGAGGAACGAACGTGGTGTATACCATATACCAAAATATCCTTGTAATTATCAACTCATATGCGAAGTATCTTCCCTATTTGCAGAGATGATAGTTAATAATATTTTAGGAAAAGTCACAAAATTTCACATCCTTGGCTCAACTAGAAGTACATTTAAATTACAATTGAAATCGAAAAACATCTGGCTGAACCCATGTGCCAAACGGAGGACTAAAGTAATTAAAAATGGTTACATAAAAAACTGGTGATATGTGTTTGAAAGGGAAAGTTAATCCAACAAACATTGAAGAGGGCTCATAATAAAATTCCACTTTGAGACTGGTTTTTCAAATTTACTACCACATACTTAACAGGTCAGAAACGAAAAAAATTTTTCTCAAATTCGACCATTTCTAGATATAGGGACTTTTGCACGATAAGTTAACAATACAAACAAAAGGCGCCAAGTACGATGCAATTCCAAAATCTAGACAATATCAATAAGTAAATCGATAAAGAAAGAAATTATATTTAAACTATAGAAGAGCAATAAGTGAATATATATTCATTCAACACTAAATATTCTCGTACTTAAAGAACAAAGCTTTAATTATGGGGTCCAAAGTTTGATAATAAACAAAATTAATTTCAAGAGATAAAATTTGAAATGAAATACAATTCAAGGAATATACATAGCCTAAAGTTTTCAGACAAAAGGACATATTAGTTTTAATAATACAATTGAAGAAGATGCAAAGTGCGAAAGTGCGATATGTGAGGCTTAATAACATATGCGGTACGAGATTATTACATGTTATAAAATACAGTTGTAACTAAATTAGAAAGTATGTGAATCTAGAGCAAAGTTAATTAAGAGACAACTAATAACATCGGTAGCAAAAAAAAATGTACGGTCAAGCTTAGAGTAACTGAAAATAATAATTCGCTAAATGAACATGGTAGAATAAAAACTAAACTAATTAATGTGTTTGAGCGTAGGATGTTTCAATTGAAAAAATAATAAGTTTAATACTAAATACGAGCTACATTAAATCTGTAAAGTGAGTTTTATTTTCGGTAATGACAGTCAACAGAACACACAACAGAAACTTAGGGAAGCTATCCGCATCCATGTGATGCAATTACACACCTATTAAGTTAAAATATATTCTTCCTGGAGCTGCGTTTGTGGTAAGCTGTTTTTATATATAAATAAAATAACAAAAATAAATAACTATTATGATAGTAATTGCTAAATATTATACAATATAATGTTAATAATTATATATAAACATAGAATTAAGTTCTTTTACGATGGGAGTTAATGAAAAATTATTATTTTCTGCTATTCCATCGTTAATTAAATTCACAGAAATCAATTAAAAATTTCTGCGCTGGAGAAGGATTCGAACCTCTAAAGTAATGTGGAAGTAGTTGAAGTTGTCATGCCTGCTGGCTTAATTGGTAGAGCGGCGGTCTTAGAAAACGGCAGGTAGAGGTTCGAGTCCTTCTCCAGCGCAGAAATTTTTAATTGATTTCTGTGAATTTAATTAACGATGGAATAGCAGAAAATAATAATTTTTCATTATACAATATAGTTTTGTTACTGTACTTACAGCGGGCACTGTATATGTATAAAAGTTTGTATAATGTTTAAATTAATATACACATATATAAAGTTAATAGATCTAAAAAATATGAACTGCGATTCCATTGAATGAAATCATTATAAAAATACTACACGTTCTATTTCTATTAATAAACGTTAAAAAATTGACCTTGCTCTTTGAGATACTTAGTTATTTACATGTTTTTTGGGCACGAATTTCTGTTAACTCATAATCAGTCTGGCTTTGTGATTGAAAAGACGTTGCATCAGTAATGAATTTGAATAAACAAGTGACTCCTATAACGACGATGGCAACAATTGCCACTATTACAGCAATAGTTACTGCTTATCTTTATTTCAGGAGGAGAAAAAATCGGGTCCCAGAAAAATGGATTCCTGTAGGAAATGTGAAGGAACTATTTATGTATCCTTTAAAAAGTGGGAGAAGGAGGGAGTTACAAAGTGCAGAATGTACGAAGTATGGTATTAGGTTATATGAAAAGGATGTTGACTTAAGAGATAGGTAAATATTTTAATCTTAATTTGTAAAATATCGGTTATTTATTTAAGCGTTTTATATATAAGTTTTATACAGTAATAGTACATATCCCAAAAAATATAAATTTGCTTACATTCATTACTTGTTTTTAACTGATATTGATGTCTAATTTTTTAAATACTGTAAATATCAAGATAGAAAGAACATTTCAATAAGATAGAATAAACAAGAATGTCAGGCTCCTTGTTGGCATTTAATATTAATGTCATTTATTTTACAACATTTTAGCAATTGAGATAGTATAGTCAGTGGTGGAGTAAATTTGTTCGCAAGGGGCTTGCGTTGTAAAACTGGGCTTACGATGTTTAAACAGGTAAATGTATTCTTAACAAACAAAGCATTTTATGTATTTGATTTGCAATCACAGGTACATGCTTTTGCAATAAATTTCTAATCATAATTAATGGAAATTGATTATCATATTCTTCTAGATTTAATATTTGTAAATTTGATTTAACAATAAACAAGTTATGCGATAACCTCTTATCAGATAAACATTTTGCAAACTCACAGCATTTATTCGGTATACCATATATGTATGTACGCGTTTAAGTATTCGTTATTTAATGAATAATGGGCTTTTCTCATATATACGTATTGTACTAGAATTACACAGGCAATGTTCGAACATTTATTAAAGACAAAATGTTATTTTTATATCTACATGTAGATTTAAAACAAAATTAGTTATTATTCCAAGGATTCCAAATATGTAGTAAATGTTATGTTTTTCATTAAACTTAATACAATTTTTACTGATAAAGTAATGGCTCATAGATTCTGTGAAATGTTCTAAAAATCATTTGTATATTTTAGTAGATGGTTTTAATTTAAAAACCTGTCGATGTATATTAAAATTGTTTAGATTGGATATATTTAACTTTATATCAAATTACATGAATTGGCTCTAAAAATTGAATGCTGTAGCATTCATGTCATTTTTCATCGCTGTGAAAATAATTGCTATAGCATTCATTTTTACCAGCAATATCTCGTGGTCTTCACATTCTTTTGATTTTTTACATCTGTTTCTTGTAAATAATTAGTAGAGTTCGCACTGCGAATGTACTTCCAAGAATTGCGAGGTGATTAGCAGATAGTAAATGTAAATAAATCTACAGAGTGGATAAGATCGGTTAAATATTTGGCTCATCAAATATGTTTTAACAGTTTCTTTATGCAACTGTATTCTCCGTGAGGAATAAATTTTCTTATAAGCAGAGAACGTGCGACATGTATTGTTAATACTTCACGAATCTGCAAACCTACATTTACTATTGTTTCAATTTGGCGAAATCTGATTCTCTTGTTAATGAAATATTCAGATGAATCTATATAATGAAAGTACTACTTAGAAAAGTACGTGTTTATTTACATTTATTACCTATTAAAACCCCTTGCACATTTTCGAAGTACATGCCATTGACCAAACCCTTACAATGTAAACTTTAAAAATTTGGTATATTTTGATGGAGACTGTGGTTGATTAAATTAATCAAATAAAGTTAATATAATTTTCGCATTCTGTATACGTATTTCGGCAACCAATTTGCTACTGATGTATCAAAAATCACAGAAATTAATGAATTAAGTAAATATTTCTGCGCTGAAGCAAGACTCCAACCTGTACGCTGTTTGATAGACGACTACCTCATCAATTAGGCCGCCAGGCAGTACAGTTTCGAGTCTTTTAATACATCATAAATCACATTACGGAAACAGATATAATAGTCATAACTCGTAGTCTGGTTTTGATGCTAATAATTATATATAAATATATAATTAAGCGCTTTACGATGGGAAATTAATGAAAATTAGTATTTTCTGCTATGCTATTGTTGATTACAAACAGAAATTAATTAAAAAATTATTGTAAAGTTTTTAAAAAAAGGGTAGAAAAAGAGAAAGGTTTTCGTGGATTCTAAATACATTTACCTAGTATTATAATACCTTACAATAGATCCACTCATTTGCCCAAGGCCGAACTTGTAATGATTTTAAAAAATTAACAGAGACTACCTTTTTATTTTTTTAAACAATTTTATGATAATTTTAAGCAGCTACATAAATATACACTTGAGTATTACTAATTAAACAAACTAAGTACCTAAGGTATTATGACGACGACAATATTTAGAAAACAATTATGTGACGTTATTTTGTCTTGAATAACTTGTGCGCTTAATTTCGTAAGCGCAATTCTTTTATTTGTAAAGAGTAAAAAACTGTATTCTCCTTTTGTAAGTGTATGCTGCTTGTACAATATTTCTAAATAAAAGCCTTGTAAAGCTTTAACACATGTATTAAAATAAAATATATTTCATTTTTTGCTTTTAATAAATTGACGTACACAATATCATTAATATATATACATATATCAATTGCATTGTATGTAGATACACTTACGTTTATTTATTTAATTGAGGATTGATTGCGCTTCATCGTAGATATAGATCCTCTTGACTTAAAGAATGGACAAAAATTATTGAGAAAAGAAAACTTTCAACAAATTTGTCCATCTTAGAAATAATATTTTTATTTTGATTGAACACCGAATGGATGGAACTCGAGTACATTATTGGCATCTTCTCACTAAACAAGAATCACATAATAGATCGATAAGGAGTCTCTACTCCGAATAAATCAAAGCATAACTTTCTAGAAAAGAAACTAGAAGAAATTGTTTTCTTGAATTCTGAAAGGGTTTTGCTTATAAAATATATTCCGAGGAAGTCGATCGTAAATGTAAGAACATACTAATTCTAAATTTAAAAATATCCAAAATGAAATCGCTTACGTTCTTACTTACAAAAAAACTTAAACATAATTATTATTAGGTTCATAATACAAATACCGTTGGATAAATATTCAATACAATATCCTATATCTCTCACATACTGATTCCACATCTTTTTTATTTAGAAAGCACAATTTAAATCAACATTCGAAAATAAGCTTATTTTTTGTCGGTCTATATCATTCAACTGCCTTCTGTTAATTAAATTTTTATTTCTATTTATATCACAAATCATTAATTCATTTATATAAAAGTTTATTAAAATAAACATTATAATATCAAGGTATTAATATACATATGTATGTATTGTAATGATGTACATTACAAGTATAAAGTGTTTGCTAGTGTTCTGTCTTTTAGTTGAATTTGATGGAGCCTGTGGTTGATTGACTTGATCAATAAGGTTGATATATAACCCCTTTCCACAATTAACTATTTGTAAATTCTGTATACGCATTTGACAACCAAGTTGATGATAACAATTTATTTGAAAAATACACTCGAAATACAAGATGTGCACTGTGTCTGTTTCACAAGATTTTTAAAAAAATTGTGTTTCGTGTTTTACCAGGTGCGACACTTTGAAAAATTACGAAATTACAGAATTTACAAATAGTTAATTGTGGAAAGGGGTTATATATCAACCTTATTGATCAAGTGTTCTGTCTGCTATTAACTTTTCAGATTCGAAAATTACATTATGGTAAAGGGGTAATTCTAATAAACTTTTATGATGGCTAGCCACAATGTCCATTTTAATCAGATTTGGGATTAATTAGGATATTTTGTTTCAGATGTTTCGTTGTATATGGAGAAAACAATAACGAGTTAAAAACGGCTCGAACATTTCCAAAATTAATTTTAGTAGAAACATTGGTAAATAATAGTGGAGAATGCGTTTTCATGGCACCAGGACAAAATCCATTAGTTGTAAAAATACCAAGTCCTGAAAAGAAACCAATTAAAATAACGTAAGTGTATATAATTAATGAGAAAATCTATTTTTTGACCATTTTATCCTTTAGAGTGCATGGCCTGTTAGAGATGAACCTCACTACACTCATCTCTCCATCTCTGTCCTAATATTTTGTTTTCTGACATTTTACCCCTCATTTCTCCACCACAACTCTAATTTCTCATATCAATCTCGGTCTTCCTCTTTTTCTATATATATATTTTTGCTTTGTTATCAACTTTCTTTTCTGAAGGCAGTATACAGTGTATTTTATTTTGCTTTTCCTTGTTTTTCCCTTAGTTTTTCTGAAGAACCTCATTTCTGCGTCAACTTCTATGTTTCAAAGCCAAATTTAATATCGAGGTTGCTACTTACTGTCTTAGCTAATTCTGTTTTTATACTTGGTTCTTTGTTATGTCGAACAGTCTTCACCTTACCATAGACCTTTCGCCTACTTTTTCCTCTAATTTTACCACTTATGCTACTAATGATCTCAGATACTTAAAATTCTTCATTCATTCTAGCTTTCTTGCACAATTTTGAAATGAGTGTTTCCGACATATACATTCTTTCAGGAGTTGCGCCGTTTATTTTCTAGGTGAGCTTTCGGCAATTTCGTTGTTGCTATTTTCAAATCATTGCTGCTGCTATTGTTGTCGGAAAAAAGTCGTGGACAACAGACACATTTGCCTGCGTTTGTAATAACTCTTTACTGAATATTTACGGTGATTCATTTTATTCAAGGCTGATCACGCATTTTTGTGTTTGTTGGTACATTTGTACTTACTACTTCGGATCCTATCCTGTCGCGCCAATAAAAATTGATCGCTCTACTTATAATGATGTAATTCTAACAAATCTTTGTCTTAGTTAAACATAATGTTACTTCTTTTTGTTAATTTATGTTTTAGATCGATTTCAATCTTTTTAATTAAAGAAACATTTTATCAATGAAAAACATTTTTAATGAAAATAAAATGAAATTGTGTCAAGGTGAAATGTACATTTTTTCTTTGATGCATAAAGTTTTCATAGTTTTAAGAGATTTAGATTGTAAGATTAGTTAAGCAAATATTAACATAAAAAGTAAGTCTTAACTGAATTCATAATATTTTCTATACATTGTAATTGACAAATGCATGGCAGTGCTTCAGTGAATGTTCTTTTGAAATGATGAAAAACACGCTGTGATATCTAGAGTCAACTGTGGATCAGTTTTAACGCAGAACAGTTAAGTCTGCTAAGTTCTTGTACTTTTATTTCTATGAACGCCTATCGTATCCTTGGTATTATATACAATTATAGCACTCAATATCATGTGACAGACGTTCATAGTTTTATTAAATATAAGTTCATTTAATGATAAATTTATATACAGGTTTTTACTTTTGAATTTCTAGGTTATTACATAAGGAACCATGTGAGGGAATTGACTGTGGTGATGAGGCTGCTACTTGGTTTTCCAACTATATCATGGACACGCCTGCTGGATTGAGATTAAGTTATCATAGAGGCATATATAAAAGAAATCTCGAAAAACAGTATCACAAACTTGCTAAAGTCTACCATAAATTCAGAAATGATTGTTCTGTAATTAAGCTATATATTTATTGTGTTTTAACCATAATAACATAAATGTTAATATAAATTCAGGGTCTCTACCAAGATCTAACTAGTTATCTTCTGGTATGTCAGACTTCCGTCGATGCTCTGAATAAAAATTTAACAGAACCAGTGTCTGCCAAAAACTTCAGGCCTAATATTTTAGTTGATGGAAAAAATTTACAACCATACAGTGAAGAAGAATGGGATTGGATTAAAATTGGCGATAGCATTTTTCGTAATGTGAAACCATGTACTAGGTGTGTGCTTACCACTGTAAATTATGAAGCTGGGGTTCTTTCTAACAAGCGTGAGCCCCTAACGACTTTAACAAAGTAAGTAAAGTTCTCGCTGCAATTTATGTATTATATATAATAACAATAATATGTTTTTAACTTTGAGTTAAATTAATCCGCACAACAACCTCTTCAATTTAAATAGAGTAATATTTGTCATTCAGAAAGTTCTGTTGATAACGTGCACTGATTCTTATCATAAATAGCCTATACAAACATCAATATTGCTTTAAACATCAGTCATACGTACAATGTATTGCTTACAAGGTGTTTTATTTCTTTGTGAGATATCGTTTGGATTTGCTACAGCAGAGAAAGCAATTAGTCCAAATTTTGAAGTCCAAACGTACGTATTTAAATATATTTTCTAATAATGTGCCAGCACTTCTATTTGGTGTGAGGTTTTGCAGATAAACCGCTACCTAGGTTCATTAAGGGAGAGATAACTAATTGACGTAAACTACGTAATAGTGTAGTAAAATGTCGACTGTCTCGATTTTAAAGATATCAGGTCAACTAGGAATTGACTATTGACAGTACAGTAGACTCAAAAATTAAGAAATAATCAAAAGCGGTATAGAATTAAACGGATCACTACATAAAAAACATTTAATAAAAATATTATCTGCGAAAATTGTTTTCAATCATATGTCATACGACTTTCTTTGTGTAATCGTTATAACATTAAAATAATAAAAGCAGATAAGGTAGTCTTTAATAACAGCTACGTGGCAGGCATATTTTTGATGGGTAGTAAATATTATTCTCTGTTTTAGAGATAATCAGGACTACAGAAAAAACAATATAAAAACTAAATCGAAAAATATTACAGAAAATAAAAGCATGTTTCGTGGACGAGCAGGTTTCCTTGGAAAAGATACCTTAGCTTATGACCGGCCTCCAGTGAACTACATGGTAGTTTTCTTTGGAAATTTATAACTTCACAAGTCATTTTATGTTAAGAATAATAAAAATGTACTCAAAATCAGTTTGTAGAAAAAAAATTAATTAAATTAATTTATATAGCTTTTAAAATCAAAGAAAAAATATCTATAGTAGAAAATTATTTTTCTTCCTTTAAAAAACATTTCCCTATTAAATGTTGGAAAAAAGCTTACCAAGATGACACATCGTTTCCAAACTATAGGTTAAAAATCGAAACTATAATGATGGATGCTTTCACTGTCTTAATTATTACTGAATAAAACCAAATATATATATTTCATTTCTTGTTTAATTCTGGACAAACTACTTATTCCCAAAGTTTCGGCTTACTTATAATTATCCATTTGGAAATTTTTCTTTTCTGTCTTTATAGTATGTATGTTATATATTGAAAATGAAAATCGTAACCAATTGGGATGAAAGTAAAATTAAAATTTAACCTGTAAATTTTACTTAAATGTATAAAATAATTTTATTATTTATTTCTTTTTTGCAGTACAAATAACTTAAAGAAATCCGAACACATAAAGTGTGAAGGAAAGCAAGCAGTAATGGGAGTACATTTGGGGCTGAAGATACCTGGTCACATAAAAGTGGGCGATGAAGTCTACGTTGCTTAACTTATTTTCTTTGGGCATCATTGTTATGAATTATTGTAATTCTTTTATTTCTAAGAATTGTTTTTATATTGATTACATAATAATATTAAACAATATGGAAATCGGTTTAAATTTATGTTAGTTCTTTATTATAAATGTTTAATTATAATACAAACTATAATTTCTTGCCAGTGTGCATTCAAATAAATCTTATGACAAATTCACTTGGAATTGGAAAATGTACTTGGACAAATAGATGCAATATGGAAATATTTGTTTATAGATATGTGAATGTTTGAGGAACCTAGAACCTGTAAACAAATGCGCAGCACCGTTGGTCAGTTATTCAAAGTTAATTACAGTGTTTACGTATTAATAAGCGCAATGATAATAGCTTCGACAGAAACATATGTGGCACCTGTGTCATAGTTAGTTAACGTAACTTTACTCGTCAGTTGTGGGATAAAGAAGAATATAATATTAATATATGAAAATATTACAATAAACAGTATCAAAGCAAATCAACGATATGAATATAAACGTATACAAATAACAACGTAGCGTCAACCGTGTGCAACAATCCGATGTGATGAATTCAAAATTTCTGCGACTATCTGCGCTTATTCATCATATGCACCTCTAATTTTTGATGGTAGACTTGCTTGAACGTATATTTATCCTTTGCATATAGTGACGTGTGTTCTTCTCATCCTGAGAGCTCTAATATCTAATAATTGTCAGTATAAATAGGGTTTTTAAGTACCATTTGAGTATAACCGATATAAATAAAAATATGATGATTTTAGTTAAACCGTATATATGAATCTACACCATAAACAACATTTTATAAATTTGTTTTTTGGCGACTTCGTTGTGAACTAATTTTATGCGAACAGGCATTATCGATGAGTTTTTTCAAATTTCAACAGCCTTGTTCTTATGTTGATTAAAAATTATTCCCGGTGGGAATGTTCATAATATGTTCATTTTTTTTTTCATGAATACGTGTCATCTTGAGTGATATAAAAGCAAGATGGTTGCCATTATCAGCCTCTTTTAATGCATTACATTGTACAAGTGTCTTTTTTTACGCCACTTAGAAATTTAAATTTGAGTTTCTTTTTATTGGAATGGTTAACTACAAATCTTGCAACTATGTTGAAATATTGCGAGGCGATTGTTTGATTTAGTGTCTTAATAGGAATAGTTAGATAAGTCTATAAAGAAACTCGATACGAGGTCGAAAAATTCAGGTTGGATTAATCTTAGCATATGACTGAAGGGACGATCTCAATACTATTAATTAACCCTCAAAGCTAACTAGAGTTTTTCCCACCTACCACTTTTTTGGGTATGTGAAAATCCCACGCCCATCCGATTAAGAAGACATCTTGATCTGCATGCTAAGGGTTAGCTAAGTAATTTGAGTAGTTACATCAAAATTATTGAAATAGTAAAACCAGGGATCAAACACGTTCGTACTTATTACTATTTTTATATTAGTTTAATGTTAATGTTATTTGATTATTAAGACTGTGGTATCAACGGTTGAGTTTATAGGTTACCCTACCAGTTAGTTGAGGGATCATTTAAGACCATTTAGATCCCGATGTGTGTTATCTAAGCCACAGTAAAAATTTAAGAGTAATGAAATTAACCAAAGGTATATATATTGTATATATATATATATATATATACATATATAGCGGAAAGTCATTTCCGATTTTTCTAACAGATGTCGCTAGGCTTAAGTATGCAATGCTATGATTTAACGCATATGTCATTTCATTCTACTGACATCAAGCTTCAATGCTATACATGTTATATTTTGCGAAAGTAACACCGTCATAGATTTATACCTCTTTGAAAATGTCTAATTTCGTGTCTGAAAAAGTGAATTTGCGGCACGCATTACTTTTCTTATTTAATCAAATGAAAAACCCCGCTGAAAGTCATCGTTTGCTGGTAAAACCTTACGGTGAGCATGCTCCCCCCCATAAAAACATGTGAGGCTTAGTTTCGACAATTCAAAAGTGGTAATTTCGATGTGGGAGACAAAGAACGGTCTGGTAGACCGAAAAAGTTTGAAAATGCGAAATTGTAGGAGTTATTGGATGAAGACCCAACCAAAACACGAAAAAAATTATCAGAGGCGCTAAATGGGGCCCAAGAAACGACTAAAGACCGATTACGAGTAATAGAAAAAATCCAAAAGATGGGAAAATGGATTCCACATCAATTGAACGATAAAAATGGATTTATTTCGAAAACCCTAAGCGCAAAAAGTTATGGTTATCACCTGGCGAAACCGGCTCACCGAATCCAAGGCTAAATCGTTTTGGTCGCAAGCAATACTCTGTGTTTGCTGGGACCAGAGTAACGTGGTGTATTACGAACTGTTGAAACCTGGTGAAACAGTTAATACTGATCGCTGTCGGCAATAAATTATATATTTGAACCTTGCATTGATAGAAAAACGCCCAGAATGGGCCCGAAGACACGATAAAGTGATTTTACAGCATGATAACGCGCCGTCTCATAGAGCAAAACCGGCCAAAGAAGCGTTGAAAGTATTTGGATAGCACATAATATCGCCCCCGTCGTACTTTCCAGACCTTGATCCGTCTGACTTTCACCTTTTTGCATCAATGGGGCACGCGCTTGCAGAGCAGCACTTCACCAATTTCGAGGAAGTTAGAAAATCGCTTGATGAATGGTTTTGCTCAAAGGAGAAACAGTATTTTTGGGATGGCATCCATAAATTGCTTGAAAGATGGGCAAGATGTGTAGAACCAATTGTTCAATACTTTGAATAAATAAATATTTTCTTGAAAACTATGTCATTTTTTTACGAAAAAACTGGTAATGACTTTCTGGTACACCTTGTATATATATAAGTAATAATTCATATAATTCGTAGAATTAATAGCTGTAACCAAGTATTGACTCAATAAAGAGCCTTTCTCATTTAAAAAATACCTTCATTAATCTATTAGCTTCAACTTCGTTAATTAAGGGCCTCATTAACATATCGTTCAGAATTTATCAGTAAGATATTGCCCTTACTTATTTGTCAACACTAACTTTATTAAGAGCGAGCCCTTAATAAAGTTAAAGTTGACGAACACAGGAAGATTGTTTAGATCCTACTTCGTGATATTTAAGCCCTAGTGTAAATTTAAGAGTAAGGTAAGCTAACAGAAGATATTTATATAATTATCTATTCATACATTTAATAGAATTTAATAGCTTAACCAATTATTGACTCGACAGCCTTTATTATTAAAATACACCTTCATAAATTAATTAACTTCAATTTCATTAATTAAGGGCTGCGTTAATTAATAGTTATTGCTTTATAAGTCATCTATTGCCTTTTTTATCTGTTAACTCTCATTTCATTAAGGGCTCGCTGAATTGTTAGCAATAATTGTTTATTTTTTCTCGTGAACAATTAATTAGTTCACCAGCAGCTAATTAAAATAGCTTTCTTTAAATTCACTTAATCGTTTGCTTTTCTATAAACCACAGTTAATCTTTTTCTTTCGTCTTTACGGCCATTTTCTTAAAGTAACTATTAATTCAGTTGTAAACAATATCAGTATTCTTTGTAATTTATTGTTATTATTTTGTTTGTATTATTTTTGTTGTTGGGAAGTGACCAATAAGTGGCACTTATACTATTTGATTTTCCTTTTATACCACAAGTGTGAATTAACTATACGTATAGGAGGGGATTTTATATTTATATTAGAGATTAGAACAGTAACGTAAGTATTTCTTTTTTCAAAAATATTTATTCAATATTAACTATCTTTTTGTTCTTCTTACGTTAGACCTATGGCCTGTGTTTTACTGGGATGTATTATCTTAAGAGATTGATGGCAACTGTCTTCCATCTCTTTCGTGGTTTGGTTCCTTTTGGCTTTCCATCTAGCGACGCCTTCGCTGCTTTTTCACTATTCATTTTGGAGACGTGCTGGTTCCAGTTTCTTCTTCTTTCTCACGTTCACCACACTGCGTCGATTCTTATCGGATACCTTCATTTCTTATACGATCCCGTCTCATTTTTCCTGTTACTATTCGTAGTACTTTAATTGCTGACGTTCTTAGTGCCTGCTTTCTTTTTAACGTATCAGCTCTCGTCTCGATTGCATAAGTTAGTATTAAATTCTTATCTTGGCTTCTGGTTAAATAAACGCTCATAGAACTGTGATATCTTTTTCTATATCGTGTTATCCAAAAGTATAATCCAATAAATTTGTATAGAGATTAACTTTTTTTTTCTTCTCATATTTTTTTGATCATCCATCTTTGCTTCAGGGGCTTTCAGAGTAACAATATTGTGGCGTCCTATTACAACTTATTAACAGGAAACTCCCCCACTCTCTGAATTTAATTCTTTAACTAGCGTAACACAATGAAAGTCAAGTGAAAGGATCGCTGGTTAAATAAGGATACGAGCGTTTATTTATTGTTCTATTAAGCACAGGGACAGGACGTTACACTGCATGCAGACCCAAATTATAATACTTTCAGCGCAATGGTTGCACTTAAAAGTGCTTTTTCCATTCTTCTCCACTAAGAAGAATCGAAATTAAAACAATAAGAAGGTACATATTTATTTAAATTTTTATACTAACTATGCTATACAATCACAGCTAGTAGATACGTCGTATCAAATTATAATGCCATTAACAATGATTAATTGTGTTGGTGCACTTAAAAATTGGTATTAAAGTGAAAGAACCTTACAATTATTTTCAATATGCCGGTTACATCGCTTACGCCTCACATCGGAAATTACTAAGGAAGAATATGTTTTCTTTCCTTTCAAAATTTTGAACGTATGAAAGAATAAATTAACGTTGACGATTAGAATGTTGGTTAAGTAACAAGGCATTAGAAATTTTGTTTAACATAGTAAATGTTTAACACTATCAACGATAAACTTATCATGTTTTTATAAAAGAGATGAATAAAATGAACACATTCGAATCTTATTAATAGAATTAAAGCATTAAATTACTAAGTCACAAGAACATACATTAATATGCAACTCAACAAACTTTTCAAGTTGTCAAAAACATTTTGTAATAGTTTTTTGTATAAGGCTATAGATTATGGACACAATTGCTAACTACATTTTTAAATTATCTAAGGTGATTATAATTTGAATGTTTATTTTACCATATACTTCAATGTGGTGGTATTTAATTTTTATTTAATCAAGAATTTTGCAAGAGTAATTATTTGTTTCATACTTGATTTGTATTTTAGTTAGCAAATATTCCTTATAACTTATATAAAAGCGGAAAGAATTGTTATATGCAAAGAAGCAGCATCTACCATATATGTATGAGACACTCTGTTTTAATTTTAAAATGTGTCTAAAATTAATTGCTTATATCTCTGAACAGTAAAAGAAGAAAATATATTGGACCAACGAGGCATGGCAATCGGCCCAACTGTACATCAGTTCACATTCAATTAGGGTACATTGCCAAAACTTCAGAATCTGGAAAACGACCATCAGCAGCATTTGGAAATTTTTTGGTCAAATGATATTATATTTCTGAATAAAATTTTTCAGATTTTTGCTTTACTATATTGGGTTTAATATTAACAGAACATCGCTGTTACTCAATATTTTTAACGAAATAATATACACTACCAGCAATAAGTGTAAGCCCACACAGAAAATAATATAAAAGCATGTGTAATACTTACGGTAAAATTGAAATTGTATAATATAATTACACAAAATGATTTAAAATATTTAAAAAGTATTATTTCAAATAATTTTAAAAAATATTCTTTTAAATTTGTTAAAGTTTTTAATTCGTCGATGTAACCAGCTTTAGCTTTTATTACTGCCTGACATAATCTTGGCATCCTGTCTAGTAATTTCGCCAGAATTTCCGGATATTTGTTTGACCATGCATCATGTAGGGGAGTCGATAGTATTTTTGTGGATGTTGGAGCTGATTTTCGCACTTGTCTGTCTAGCTCACTCCATAACAGTTCTGTAAGATTCAACTCGGGGCTTTGAGGATGCCATTTCATAATAACAATTATTTCTTCCCGTTTCTACTTCCTCTAAGTACCTCCACCATTTGGACGTGAGTTTGAGACCGCTTTCTTGCTGGAATACGAAGTTTTAGTCGTGTTGCAAAGGAAACGGCATTCTGCTCTTTATTGTTCTTTTATTAGAATACTCTCTATTTTAATAAGATCGTCTACAGCATATCAACTTTAAACCATTGTTGACGTTGATCTTCGGGCAAACGTCCTTGCTTTTGAACGGAATATCTCGAATTTGGATTTATTGATCCAAAGCACTTTTTTCCACTCTTACAGCATTCAATCCTTGTGTTGTCTTGCCCAAGCTAACCATTTTATTTTGCGGTTTTCTCACAGCAACTCTCCCGAACAATTTTTTTTGCGTAAACCTCCAATACTAACTGGTTTATTCCGAATAACGTTTGTCTCTGCTAAAATTTCCGGTGCAGTTTTTTATCCAATTCTGTTACTTAACAAAACTATTGCTCCATTGTCTGCTGGCATTGCTATTTTTCGTCGCCGTGACCGCTTTTTATTCATAAACCAGCTTCGTCATATTTTTAATATTATAGTTCAAACTCGGCTTAAGATCAATAATTTTGCGATTTGTATTAGTTTTGCCAATATCATGATAAGCCACTACGGGGGTGGTCCCAGAAGTACCCGAACCAATAAAGAAAACACAAAAATTTTGGAAAGAAATAAGTATTTATTTTTCAACATAATCTCAGCTCTATGGGCTTTTCCCAGCGATGTTTAATAAGTTCGATGCCCTTTTTTTATAATAAGAAGTGTTGCTGCTTAAAATAGCTATTAACTGCTGACATCGCTTCTTCAAATCTTTGACCACTGAGCCATTTTTTCAAGTTTTGGAATAGAAAATAATCCGAAGGGGCTAAATGTGGCGAATAGGATGCATGGTAGCAATTCAAATTTTAATTCATTAATTTTGGCTATTGCAATAACGGATTTGTGAGCTGGTGCATTGTCTCGATGAAACAATACTTTCTTCTTAGCCAAATGCGGCCGTTTTTGCTTGATTTCTTCGCTCAAACGCTGCAATAAGTTCGCATAATACTCGCCGTTGATAATTTTTCCTTTTTGAAGATAGTCAATGAAAATTATTCCACTTGTATCCCAAAAAACCGATTCCATGGCCTTGCCTGCAGATGACACGGTCTTCGCCTTCTTTGGAGCTCCCTTTTGAGTCCATTGTTTCGGTTGTTCTTTTGTATCGGGTATTAAGTAATGGACCCATGTTTCATCCGTGGTTATGAAACGGCGAAAAAATTCTGCTCCGTTTCTATGAAACTTCGCTAAACACTCAATTGAAATATCTTCACGACAGTATTTTGCTCGAGTGTGAGCAAAGGCGGCACCCATTTTCCACACAGCGTTCTCATGTCCAAACTTCCAGATAGTATGCGATGTACCGCATGTTTTGAAATGCCTACTATGTCTGCTAGCTCGCGCATTTTCACTCGACAATCATCCAGTACCGCTGGATTTTTTTCACCATTTTTGGAGTCGTCACCACATTTGGTTGACTATTGCGATGCTCATCTTGGTAGCTCGTACGGCCTCGTTTAAACTGTACTACCCAATATTTCACTGTTGTAAACGAAGTGACAGACTCGCCCAGAGAAGAATCCAGTTCAGCTTTTATACCGGTTGGGCTGAGGCCTTTCGTATAAAGTATTGTATCACGTAACGATGACTAATTTTCTCCATTTTTACAAATTCACTGAAAACGTTCAGTATTGATGACTGCCAAACAAATACTTAACAAGGTAGCTTCTTCAGACTTGAAACATATGCTTTATAGATTGTGTACTTTGTAATACAGTGATATTTTTCACACAACTACCGCCATCTCTAGGTCAGGCCGGTTACTTATGGGGCCACCCTCGTATAAGAGCACGTTTTTGAACCGATAATTCTTTTCTGCCCGACATTATTCAAAATATAGATTTTATATGAAAATAATTCATGAACACTATGACACAAACTCTTTACATTTCGAAAGTTGAATAAAAGCTAAAATTTATATACAAATACGATACCTCTCGTTATGTGATTTATGGTCCAATGTAATCGTATTTCTAGAGAAAAAGGTTAATCGACTTACCTGGGTTGTAAACAGGTTATTGTCGATAATTTAGTTTTGAAGTAGTAAATACATAAATAAATATCGAAGAATATACATGCATTATGTTTATCTCTTAATTAAAATTTAATAATTAGTTTTAGTTAGTTTACAATATTTTTTATGTGAATAATGTAAAAATATACACGTGAGCAAATATTTATGGCTGGTACTGTACATACTAGTCTAATCTTTTAATTTTTAAAAATGTTTTTAGCACATTTTAATTACCACATTAAGTTTTTAATTATTTAGTTGTAATACAGCGTACAGCAAAATATATAAAATAAATAAAATTATCATTATATAAACGAAATGAAAACGAAAAATGAAAGTTCTAATAAAATCAATCAATAATTCAATAGCACGTGTATTTGCACGTGCAATATCTAAATTAAATATTTTACCCGAGATTGTAGATCTTTCATCTTGCTAGCTTGTAAAACCATGTAAATGATATTGATTTAAATGATACAGCTGGTAAGAGATTACTAAGAGAACGTTTATCAAGTGTATTTAGCTATAACAAATTTACTAAATAGATATTATTTTAAAAAAATTAATTTACTTAGCAGATATTAGATTTAATTTATCTGAAAAATATTAATTGTTATTCGAAAACTAACATCGCATCTGTAACAGACTAATCAACGGTATATTTACAATACAATTTGTGTTGACGAAAGGTTAACATCTAACTGACCTTGTTCTCTCAGATAATCTTACTTAAATAAGTACTTAGATTATGCCATGTATTTGTAATGAATAAATTATTTATGTGATCGTTCACTCGAGTTTAACAATTGAAAACACATTTGGGCCAGCAATGAATTTAAGTAAGCAAGCGACTACAACCACAGCAATCGCCGTGTTTGCTTCAGCTACCGCAATGGTCAGCGCTTATTTTTATTATAAAAGAAAAAAGAACCGTATTCCACAAAAGTGGACTTCAGTTGGTAAGGTGAAGAGACTGTTTATGTATCCGTTAAAAAGTGGTAAAAGATGGGAATTGGATAGTGCGGAGTGCATGGAGTATGGTATAAAACTAAACGAAAACGATGTTGTCTTGAGAGATAGGTAATTTAATTTTTAATTTGTGATGATTTATTTAAAATAAATGGACTTGCCAAAATTCTACATGAATGCAGTGGAAACTAATTTGAGCCAAAATTCTACACGAATGCGTTGGAAACGATGCCTCCTCTCTAAATAAGAACACATCATTTTTAACACTATAACCTCATTTTACTTTATTTTACATTGCTACCAAGTTTTGTAAAAAGATCAGTAGCATTTCCAGCTGTTGAAATATACATAAATATAATTTTATTATTTTCTACTAGATCACACAAGAAATGTAATCTAACGGTGTATTTAGATCTGTTTCATTTGTTTTAATTAAATTAATTGTGCCTCAATTATCTCAGTTAATAACACAAGGATCAGGTAGAAAATCACTCATCCCAAATTTCCTAGAAAGATTCTTTATTCATACCCACTCACGATTTCAGTCATGGTAATGTATTCCTCTCACTGTTGATAATGATTCACATCTCTGCTTTCTGGTTCACCATATTACTATCGCACTCGCGAATAATTCTCATATTCCCCGATTTTCTATTATTTTTATAACTTGTTCAGTCTTCGTTCGCCTAAAGTTTCACTGTCTTTCTTAAAAACTTATTTCGCAGTTACTGTTTTCTTCAAGTAACTCAATACGTTTGCCACTTCATTCCAGTGTGTTCAAGTTGTAGCATTATTGAATTGCCTAAGATAACTTGTTGAGAGGGATATATCTGGACGCTTTCCATTTGAGAAATGCTTCCGATAACTGCTAAAAACTTCTGATAACTCTTTGATAGGTATTATTAATAAAACTCCACAATTTCAATATTCTTAATCTAATTAAATTTTGATGGATAAGCTCTATTCATGTTCATTGAAAGTATGTTGAAGATTTCCTCTAATTCCCTTATTTCAAGCTCTTTCGATAACTTTGCTTTAATAAGTTCAATTTCTCATCATTTTTTATCTATTTCCATGTAGAATTCTAATTCTAATTTCTTTCCCTATTATCTGCTTCTGGGTTTCCGGGCTGGAACCGCGTCACTAGTATATCTGCCGACGTTTCGTACCCATTTGTATGGGACATCTTCAGGGCTGAACTACTGCACTGCGGTTCCAGCCCGGAAACCTAGAAGGAGATAGCATGGACCACGACCGCGGAAGTCTACGTACCAAATTCTTTCCCTATTGTTTTAGAGCCGGTATGGGCAACCTTTGACATGTTGTGGGCCAAACTTTAATAAGCAAATACGTTCGCGGGTCGCGTTTAAAAGTAGTGCATCTTAAAGTAGTGTTTATAATTTTTAGCGATAGATATCAGACATGAAATAATACGACAATGTCTCGCGGGCGGGATCAAATCTTACAGCGGGCCGGTTGTTGCCCATATGTTTTAGTCTTTAGTACGAGCTCTAGTATAAGTTTTAGTACGCGTTCTAGTATAAGTTTTAGTACGCGTTCTAGTATAAGTTTTAGTACGAGTTTTAGTACAATTTGTATTCCGATTGTTTGATCTACCGTTAGTACCTGTATTTGTAAAACTTTTACAACAATCTACTTACATGATACCGTTTAAATTAGCCTGAGTTATTGTTCAAATCGACGTTTTCGTTGTTGCAGTATCAGCTAAATGGTTATATGAATCTATTTCTCTTATTTTATTTTTTGATTAAAATTAATCAGGTTTTTTTTTTACGATCAATTGTTCCGTCACTTTAATTTTTTGTATTTAATTACCAGTATAGTTTTTTTCGTGGCCACATTAATAGAGTCGTATAAATTTTAGTTTATTTATTTGAATAGATATCTTCATAAAGTTATCTAGTACTTTCTTTCTCTAACTTTAAGTACATACCAGGTAAAAGTAATAGATTAGATTTAAGTTTAAGAATAGTGTAAAATTTTCTATGTACACGAAAATGAGCCCAATATCGGAAAAAGTTTTCTTAGCGTCTTTTTATTAAGTTAATCATTTTATAAATTAGAACAAGAAATTTATTATATTTGATTTGTAAAATTTTCTTTATTATTATATACCATTTCTTTTTTATCTTGCAAATTATTTAATTAAACGAAATTACGTTTGCCTATTTGCTTGTTTTCTTCACAAGCCTTGTTTTGTGTATATCTTCGGAACGATTGTTAGTCAAGATGAGGGACGGGATTCTTTATTTCTCACCTTAACGCTCATATATACAGGATGCTGCTTATTAATTTAACAATATGGCGAGATTATTTTCCTTAACAACCAACACGATCGTCTTCGGCTGAGTAAACTGACAAACTGCACCCCAAATGACAACTTCGAGTAATCAATTGAACCCAGACTAGGTTTCTTTTTCTTATTCATTATTAATGTTCCCGATTTAAAGAGCGTGCCATAAAGAAAATAAATGTTTTTATGTACAAAAATATAATAAGAGTTAATGCAGAAATTCACAATGAAGTGGAACATTCTCGAATACTGAATGTCTTCCGAAAGATATTGATTGGAATGTACGGAAGCAAGATGGCAGTTCTACAGAAAATCCAAATGACATAATCTCTACAGAAGGAGAATCTAAGGATGTTGTAAAGTCAAACAAGAGGCAGGTACCATCTTCGTTAGAATTAAATAAAATTAGCGTAAATAGTGGGTCATGATTGATATGCAGATGCATAAGATAATCTGCATGAACCTATCATTAACACAGAATTTCGTATTTAAAATGGAAAAGCCATGCATGATGCCAAACTTTATTCGGAATTCAGTATATTCTCAGAAGAAAAGAAAAGTAGATACAAATAAAAAGCAGATTCAAATACCATTTGTAAATTTTTATTGGAATGATACCTGTTTCAATAGCAAACTAATAATGCCTTACTATTAGAAATTTTATATTACTCGTAAATGCGTATACTTTTTTGAGGCATAATTGCCGAGAATCTTTGTTGACTCATCTACTGGTCCATAACTGAATATATAATAGTTATTGCAATTATAATACTTTTTAATTCAGAATTGGTGTTTAATAATATTTCTTGTGGTACTCTATTTATGCTTTCTAAACAACTTTTGATTTTTGAAATAATAATTAATAATTTAAAATAATATCCCATCTCGCTAAGCATCCGTTAATTTTTTATTCTGTATTATGTATAAATAATCGACGTTAAAAGATATTAAAAAGTGTACAGTGAAACCCGTTCATTGGAAATCCCCTTAATAGAATATATCGGTTAAAGGAATTAAAATCTCAAGAACAAAACCATTTTCCTTTAAGTATTAACAAAATTATTCGGTTATAAGAATATATTTTAATAGAATATAGTGGGTAAAGGAATGGCTTTTCTAAGAACATTAATGCGATTTTGTCTTCATAAAAGAATAAATTTCTCTACCTGCTTAACTAAAGGTGGATGTAAACTGAAAGTTACTATGAATGTTTACTTTACTTTTAGAAAGCTAATATGTACATAATTACAGATAATCTTCGGATAATTAAGTATTGCAATAAAATCTTGAACCTAAGTGATTTTAAACAGTATTTAGATAATGGTTTATTCTGTGCGAATTACATACATATAATACAATAAAAGTTTCTTCAGAGGTTTTAAAAGCAGGGTATTTCTATATTTCTGATCAGATTGTTATTTAACATTGCAATCGAAAGTGAGTGAAAGTGAGTGAAAAATGGCTTCTTCGACAAACTTGAAAAGAAAAAACCTTGCTTTGAAGGAAAAAGTAAAACTGCTTGAGTTTTTAGAAGAAACAACTTGCAGTCAGTCGAATGTTGCCAAAAAATTTGGTGTGTCTCAAGCACAAGTGAGTAAATTGTTAAAAAGAAAAGACAGTATTTTAAGTGTTTGGCGTGATAATTTTAAATCTACTCAAAAATGAAGACGCAACGGGAAGAATGCCGACGTAGAAAACGCTTTAAATCATTGGTTTATGGAAAAAAGAGCGCGTAAAGTTCCACTTAGCGGACACATTTTGAAGGAAAAAGCCGAACAGATTGCACAAAATCTGGGTAGTGTAAATTTTCAAGCAACAAATGGGCGGTTTACCAGATGGAAAAGTCGTTCCCAAATTTCTTTCAAAAAAATTGTAGGTGAAAACACATATTCAAAGGATACTCCATCAACCGCGCCATCATCTCAAGAAGTGAAATTAGCATGTGATACTATACGTCGTTTTTTAGAATCAAAAACTGATTATCGTTTTGCACATTTCTATGCATTAGATAACCAAATCACTGATATTTTGCGTAAAGAAAGAAAACAAAATAAAATTACAGATTATTTTGTTAAGGATGTGTAGAGTTTGAAATAAAAAAAAATAGTATCAATTAAAATATATGTATTACACTGAAATGTGTTTTATTTCTTTTGTATGTATTCTTAAATACATTTTATGAAAATCGCAACATTAATTTACAGTATCATAAGTCAATTTTATAGTTATAAAATCGCAGATATAAAGAATACGAAGTATGTATGTATATTCATACTTCGTGTACTTAACTAACTAGTAATAAGAAAAAATAAGTTAAAAACAGATAATGGAATAATCCGCATATAGGAATAATTTTGGCGGACAATATGAGTATTCCAATAAGCAGGTTTCACTGTATTACAATATTGAATTGATTTAGCATTTATTTAAATTAGTGAAAATTGTAATATTCTGTGAACTTATTAATTTGTTATTCTAACATAATATAATTATACATATGTATTCGCATAAATATCACATAAATCACAATTAACTTGCAATGTATTTCATACGTATCACATGATAAGGTAATATAAAACAATTGAAGACAGATTTTGTCCGGAAATAAAGCTATATTTCTCTATTAATTTTATTTATTTGGTATTATATCATAAATAAAATAATGCACTTCACATAAATCACCAAAAGAAGTGAATGGGAATACCATGATCAAAAATAGCAATAACAGTCAGAATCTATTAAGCACATAGCAAAGCTGGTCTACAACAACTAAACTAAAGTACAATACATGTAATTCTTATATTGATGTAAATTTGATTTATGTAGGACGATTTTTATTAAATTCACATGCTTAAACCTATCTTAGGAAATATTCAAGAAAAAGTGTAATTCTTCAAACCACAGTATTAGATTTAAGTAAATATATATTTAGCAGTTTCCCATAAAAGTATTATATATAAAAATATTACTAAACATAAATAATGATAAAAACACTGTTAATCTTTTTATTACTGGTCCACTTCTTAAAACAATATAAAAAAATTTATTATTTATTATTTTGTACTTAGAATTTTGTACAACTTCATTGATTTCATTATTTGATACCCTTTCACTATGTGAAACTAAAATATGTGGTATAATACTAGAATTTTAAAAACTAAAAACTAATGTTGGTGGTAATAACATAAATTATAGTAGAAGGTGGACTTCTGAGACACTTTTTTTTATAATTATAAATGATAAAATAATATAATATTTAATAATTTAGTAGTCATAATACTACTATGTAATTTAGATAATAAAACTTCTATATACAGGGTGTTTCAAAAAGAATATTCGTATTTCGAATGGATATATTTATTAAACGTTAAAACATACGAATATTATACTTTACACATATTTACGAACCTATGAAGTTCAGATTACAGATGTTCAATATGTCTTCCATTAGCGACACGAACAATATCACATCGACACTGAAATTCCTCCCATACTCGGGCAAGCATGTCCTTCGTCACTGATGTTATGGCAGTACGGATCCGGTTCTACAACTCTTCCAGGTTCTGTGAGAGTGCTGGTACATAAACGTTGTCTTTAACGAAACCCCACAGGAAGAAGTCACAGGGTGTCAAATCCGGTGACCGTGGAACCCAGCTGAGACATGCTAAGTCGCCAGCTCCTTGACGACTAATCCAACGGTTCGGTAGAGTTTCATTCAAATATTCACGCACTTGGCGACTCCAGTGAGGGTGTGTCCCATCTTGTTGACAAATAAAGTTGTCTTCGTGCAGCCTCGAAAACAACCAGTTTTGTAACATAGCGAGATACTGCTGACCGTTAACCGTGTTTCCATCAAAGAAGAATGGACGTAAACAGATGATCGGGATATCGCACAAAACATTGATTTTAGGCGAATCTCGTACATGTTCAATGGCTGCATGTGGGTTTTGTAGACCCCAAATTCGAACATTGTGTTTTTTTACCAGACTACTAACATGGAAAGTCGCTTCATCATTGAACACGATGCGTTGTGCGAAAGTGTTATCATTATCAATAGCACCATGAATCTTGTTACAAAATGCCACACGTTTCCGTTTGTCATCGGGACGCAGAGCTTGTAACAACTGTGACTTGTACGGCTTCATAACTAACCGACGTCTCAAAAACAACTCCCGACTAGCACGACGAGTTGATTTTGAAGGATTACGTTGGAAAGCAGTTTGAATTCGTGCAACATTTTCTTCAGAAACACGAGGGCGGCCATGACTCTTTCCTTTACTTACACATCGTGTATTCTACAAACTGTCGATACCAGGAGGATCAATTTGGTAGCTCAACCTAAAACGTTTTTGCACTGTAATCACAGAATTGCACTTCGCAAACTCGAGCACACAAAATGATTTCTGCTGCGGAGTAGCCATTTTAAACATATGACGATTACCAAGAAAAACAGAAGAGAACTAACATCTAGTGGCTATTAAATAAACTGGACTATGTATTCGTTTCTCCAATAGCCGAGCCGAGGCCCAGCGATCGATAGTTTGGACAAAATAATACTTTGTAACACGTATATTCTTTTTGAAACACGCTGAATATTTAATCATTATCTTTTGCAAGACACTTTAAATATCTAAAAACACTGGATTAATTTTTATTGGTACACTCTATTTAACACTCATTAATAGAGATGCCGATTTCAAGATGGGCTTCATTGACGTATTAAAAGAACTGGCGTAAAACCGAACGAGAAATTTTTATTTCATTTATGTATAACAATGATTTTGCGTAATGTAACATTTACTTTATTATCTAATGAATCATTTTGTTCATTCTGGAATAAAGACGCAAAATATCTCTTAGTCGGACAGAGTTACACAATTTTCCACCATCCGTCCGTCAACGTATTGAATATACGACGAGAAGAAGTTCTATTATTAATATTATGGTACGTACAATCATTATCTTCAATTTCACTAGCTTCCAGAAGAGAACAACAATGTACTGCCGAAGTAATTTCGGAGCTAATATTAATTTCTGTAGACCGACCTCAAAAAACATTATACTAACTTGTTACTTGTTACGTGTAAAATGCATGCTTTCAGTCTTGTAGCAGAAATATTCTATCCTGAGATAATATGGACAATAAAGAACAAAAATAAATAATACTTCACTTATTCTGTAAAACTATATTAAAAATGCAGTCTTCATTTTATCATAATCGTCTACATTTAATCTACCGATGAGGCACTGAAATTGGCAGAATCTGTATTTCTAAAAAATAACAATGCAAAATATAAAATTATAACTGAGTAAGTACATCACGTCGATTAATTTGTGGCAGGTGGGTTATATTACAGCGCAGAGAAAAATAGAGGATACTGCTTATCGGCTCGGTTTTTCGCTGTTCAATAGTAAGAAGCAACATTTCTACTGCGTATCAAAGATTCACGACTGAATTGACGTTATTTTCTGATCTATCTGTAAAAACAACTTCTAAAAATTTATTCTTAGTCTACAGATTTGGAAATCTATTTTGCGCAAATAGGTTGATGGTTTGTTATTATAATGAACTATTGGTTCAGTTCCCCTAACTTCTTTTGTGGCACCGTTTTCTATGCCATTTTCAATTTCTACAATAATGTCATTAAACAACTCCATCTTGTACATATGTCTTCTTAACCAAATCTTATTAAAGGAATTTAATACCTAATAAAAGAATTACGTTTTTACACCAATTTAGCAAGATATCAATTAAGAACATACGATTACTATGATTGCACAATAAATACGCATTATAGATACCATCCTTGTCGTGCTCTAGAATTAAAAATTATTCAAATTTCTACAATAAAGGCCATTGTTCGGACACCTACGAAACGAATTATTATTTTTTCACTTGTCTTGACTTTTCTAGAATTTTTTATTCTGATCATTCTTATTGAAAAAAATGTTCTTTACGTTCCACTGTTTTGCTCATGATGATCAGACATTCACGGATAATCGTCAAATAGGGCGATTCTATGATTAATTCTGAGTTGACAATCTTAATACAGAAATGTCGTATTATCATTAGTTAAGTCATATGAATTGCTTAAAGGAAGTGTAGATTTGGCAACGTGGTGTAAAACCATCAATAAATCAGTAGAAGTGATATGATGAAATATGTATTTTATTTAAGACTAATGAAAATAACAATAATAATGATAATTAACGTCAATGCTGAAACCGGTAGTCATTGGCGTGAACACAAAGTTGTAGCCTTTGCGGATTTGAATTTAGGCCGCGTTGCAATATATACAAGGTAATTAGTTGTGGCGTTCATTCCATTTATTGCTTCCTATTCAATGACCGCAGGTGTCGAATAAACTTTCTCCTTAGAAAAATAAGTCAAGGGGATTCATATCTGGCGACCTTGCAGGGCATGATATTTGCAATTTTGCCTGATCCCCTATCTGAAAAACGTTCGTTCGACTACGCTCTTATAATTTTTGCATTATGAGCTGGTGTACCATCGTGCATATAATACACAGTCTGTTGCAGAGAAAACCGAACTTTTTAAAAATAAGAAGAAAAGCTTACTATTTTGGTAAAATTCATTTACTTTCTTCAGCCTTCGGCTTCAATACAACGTTTTGTACATTGTCGAATGAATTTTTAAGTTCATCTTTAGAGCTTCAAGATCGCCGTCGACGCCGTTTTAATGGCTTCGATGTCGGCATAACGCTGTCCTTTCATCGGCAAATATAGTTTGCAGAAGAGATAGAAATCACAATCAACAAATCTGGTGCATACGGTGAATGGTTGATAGTTAAAATACCATTTGTAGTTAGAAAATCAGTGATAGCATTGAGCGATAAAATGGTGCATTATCATGTGACAAACGCCAGGTACCATATTCATGATATTGAGAGCGCACACTATAAATACGCGCCAAAAGACGCTTTATAATACCAAGATAATATACAGCATTAACTGTTTGACTAGTTGGTAAAAACTCTTTGTGCACTATGCCTTTCGAGTTATAAAAACAAATCAACATTGTCTTCACTTTTGACTTCTCCAAACGATTTTTGTTCGCTTGAATGCTTCCATTCAGAGCTTTGACGCTTGATTTCTGGATCATATTGAAAACACCACGTCTCATCGCCAGTTACAATAGAATACCTGAAGTTTTCGTCCATTTTTGAGTCTTTAACCAAGTCTGTACAATGCTGGATTCAGTTAGCTTGTGTGGTACAAAGCTTGCTCCCAATGCTGTGTCAAAATGCGATAGATTGCGTCTATGGAAATATTTAATTTTATTTCCACGTATCGCAATGAGGATTTCGGCTCATTTCTGATAAACTCACGCAGAGATTCGATGTTACTTTCCGTAACCACAGATTTTTTTGCACCAGGATGTTCGTCTTTAAATCGTTTATACCATCCATACAGACTTGTATATGATAAACACGCATCACCATATACTTGTTTCATCAAACTAAACGTTTCAGTAAACGATTTACTGACTTTAAAGCAACATGATTTTTCGACAATTGCCAAATGTACACTGTTACTTTATGCGCAATTTCTCTACTTCTAATGATGCAAATGTCATGATATTTTGACATAACATTGGATAAAGATCTACCTTACCGACGCATATTTTTTTTAATAGATGGCGCCACTAAGAATTACTAATTTTAAAAAGTTTGGTTTTGTTTGCAACAGACTGTATAACCAAAGTGACTTATGTACATATATAACCTCGTTTATGAGTATAGACAAAATATTGTAAGATGGAAATATAATACATTTTTTGGCTCAATTACTACTTACAATTTTGTTGGGAACTATTATATATACCGTGAAATTCAAAATTACTGTCGTACAGATATTGTTAAGGGCATTATCTTATTTATGTATACATTTTTTAGTATACGTTTTTATTTCAATTAACTTAATAAACATACATATTTGTAAATAAACTTTTTATATACAAATTGAAACAGTGTTTTTTGTAAGAATATCACAGCACATAATTTATTCCTCAAAAAATGAGGTATATCCTTACTGAGAAAATTAGACGTCCATCTCTTGAATTACAGTGAAAGTACTGGCGTACAGTACAGTGAAAGTACCTGGCGTTTATCACATGATAATGCACCATTTATTGATATTTGTTTCAACATACAAACAGCATAATCAGCAAGTATTATTAGCTTTATAGGCAAATTACAAAGAACACTAAATATAAGCTAACTAAATTATGAACACAGTCTAAAAATAAAGTAAAGCGAATGTTTCAAAAGGCAAAAAACGTATAATATAAATTAAATTCTAATAAATTAATAAAAATAAAGTCATCGACTATTCACTGTATGTCATTATCTTTCCGCTTTATATTACCATCAGTAAAACCTTCGCAACCAAAATTATTAACATTATTAAATATTATTAATGTAGTAATGTTTTGTATATTTAAGATCCCCCAACATGTCTATAAAGCAATCATAACATCATATCACTATGCTGCTAGCCCTTGAAATTGTGTTTTAAACATTCTATAATTCACAAGAATTATTTTCCTCCTTTCTTAGAAATAATTGTAAACTACAATAGAATGTAAAAAGGCTTCTTTCCAACTTTGTGCTGAATTTATTATTTGATGATTAGAGGTGTGCTTAGAGCAAAATCCTTATCACACTTATCACTGACAAGAAAAAACTTCGTTTGTAAAAGTGTTAATATTTCTACAATATGCTGTTAATGCAGCTTTTATTCAAGGATTCTTGAATCACTACGGTTCCCCGTTGTTCATATTCGGGTCAGTGCCAAACCCAGAGCGTTGTTTTGAAACATAAAAATATTCAAAAGCTTTCAAGCATTCAAGATTATAGTATTATTCTGCAATGCCTTAACATTGTGCATTGATTTGCTAAATTATTATTTTAATGACGCTATTAATCATTATTTACTTGGTGAATATTTCAAATTATTTATTTCTCACCAAGTAATGACTTTAGAAATTTTGAAGCATTACGAAATTTCCCACGATAATATGCATATTTTGCTATATTGAAAGCATAAGAAAAATATATAATTTTAATGATTCCTTTCTTTTTGATTATTAATATTTCAATCTATGTCAATTATTAATATGACATGAAAATTAAAGGTATTTCCACTACAATCATTTGTATTATAAATCGTTAATTAAATAATTTTCATGTTTTTTAATTTTAGATGCTTTATTGTATATGGAGAAAACAATAATGAATTTAAGTCAGCTGGAACTTTTCCAAAATTAATATTGATAGAAACTTTGGTTAATAATAATGGTGAATGCGTTTTCACCGCACCAGACCAAAATCCATTAACTGTAAAAGTACCATACCCCAGAAAGAAACCAACGAAAATAACGTGAGTATAATTAGCAAGTCAATATGTAGCCAACGTAATTTCATACGATCTATCATACACACAAATAGAAATGTATTCCTCATATTTATTTACGTTGGGCAACAAGAAAATAGCAAGCAAAAGCTAAATCGTTTTATATCATATTTTTTGCATTTGAATTTTGAAAAATTTGAAAAATAAACCTCGCCTTGGTTATCTTGGTGCTATTATTTTCAAGAAAATGCATGAATAACGAACTTATTTACAAAAATTATAGGGAAGTATATATATATATAAGTGTATATTCATTGCTTCTCTAAGCAACATTACTACAATTTATAGTAGGTGACAAAAGTTATTTTCTTTAACTTTAGCAATTTATGTTATTTGTTTCCTCAAACTCTTGAGTTGGTCAGATTGAATAATTGTACTGCGAGTACAAGTAGGAATTGTAAATAATTCAATTGTTCTAATAAGAAAAATTTATTTGAATAAAACATATTTACATGGAAGCATGATCATTGTTAAATCTTTGTAATACAATCATAAATACTATATGTATTATAGATAGAAGATGTCTTGTATTAAAGGCATCGATTATTTACTGAAGAACTCCAAAATATGTTATATATTGGACTTCTTTATATTCAGATATAAAATATGAGATATTTAATTTGAATTTTCTAGTATAATTAATCTGAATTAAAATCTGATATGAACTTGACTCTGTAACATTAATTATTAGTGAATCTATATCCACATCTACCAAGAGTTTTCTCTTTCATAGCATCTTTTTATTAAATTTTCGGTATGTCTTACTCCATGTAGTCCTATCACATATATGTATGTAGTGCCTCCTTTTACATTTCTTTCACTTTCTTACCGCTGTAACCATCTCTATCAATGTACATATTGTGATAAATTTTGATTTTTACCAAAATTAGTTTAATAGCACTGAAGTCGCAAAGGTATGGAAATAGGTAGGGGTCATTATCCATAACAACATGTGCAGGGCTTTCTAAATTAGGTATTAATTAATTTTCTGTTTACTCCTTAAACAGTTCACTATTCATATCACCATGATAATCTCTAGTTGCTGACATAAATGGAAATATAAGACTAGGACCATCAATAAATTTCTCCAGTGTACCAGCATATAAAATAATAAATCTCTTTCCATCATATGCCCCTGGTTTTCGGACACTTCTCACACTCTCATCTTGTCATTTTATTTTAGCTCTCTTTGAAAACATCCATGTTTTATCTAAAACGACAATTTAATGCAAGCCAGAATTTGTTTTCTCAATGTATTTCCTTAAAAATACACTTTTCATTACACTAACATCAAGTCCTTCTATTAGTGCTCCTCTATTATCATCTTGTGTATATTTGAAACTCGCATCTTTTAATAAATTAGAGAGGGGTGTTGTCCCTATTTGCACTATTTGTTTGGTTCATCATTTATGATATATATAAAATTGCTTAAAGTCCTTTGGTAATATATGTCGTATAAAGTATGCAGTGTTCTTCTTCTGCCAGAAATGTAGCTTCGTTCCATGAAATTCTATGTCTTTCTTCTCAAGAATGTTTAACAAGACGCAATTTATCTGTTTCTTCCTATCGAACCATTTTTGTCGTTTTTTGATTATAACCTTAAGGGGTCTACTCGTCTCTCCTATATCTAGTCTTCCATATCCATATGGTATTCTATACACACAATTTTTCGTCCTTTAATTCTTATTATTAAGCTTTTCGTTAAAATCGGCCTGTTTGTGTTCTAATTTTATAGCTCTTGTCTATCCTCCTGATCTTTTCTAACTGGCCCTTGACATATGAACTTACCATTGTACACACATTTTCGGTCGTTTTGTGCGTTATAATGACATAGTGCACCAACGAACTCATGGACTTCTTGAAAACCACAAATAATGCTATTATTACTTGCTTATTATCCACTCGAGCATGAAAAAATATCATAAGCAATTTGAGTGTTAGGAGTTTTACCAGTCTTAGACAAGATTGAGAACTTATCTTCGCTCACTCGTCAAATACTGTTGTCAACTAGTAGAACCCTCTTGCCAGTCTTGCATATATTTAAAGCACTTACAAGTTTGTACAGTTACGCAAAACAAAAACAACTGCGAAACATACATTTTAAACTCTTATAAATTTAGAACGAATTTACCTACTTTAGTTGCAAAAAACAAACACAAGTACATACAAAATTAAATATGCATATGAACATCGTGTTGCCTTAGTAAGCACTTCGAAGTTTATACGATTATATCGATTATATGCTAATGATATTAATCTTTAATGGCAATTTCCAGCGTCATAGTAAATAATTCCACAATAATACATATATTATTAACGAAGTAGGTATACGCAGCCAATTACTTTATTTTTGGTTTAATGCGACAGTATCTAATTGAATACTTTCACATCTTATGTTACATAGTTGTATATACATAAACACTTTATGAAAATAAAGCATTAAATCAATATTATTGAAACTAATTAATCAAAAGAAGAACAGATTGACACCTCAACCTCTTTTCTAACTTTATAAAATGTAAAACATTACCTCCTATTTTTTTTCTAAAATAATTTTTCTAAAAGAATTTTCTTTTATAAAACTTAGAACTCTGCGTAAACATCATCGCAAGATTAATTATGAAATTTTATAGACTAATTTTAATAACTGCTAACACTTTTATCGTCAAATATCTATCATCTACTTCTAGCGATATTAAGTGTAAAATTATTAATCGTGTATCATCCAATCATGCCATTAGCAATCGTATACATAGCAGGTGAGTATGTAAGAGTTATGTGTGAGCGTATCTTTGAACAGAGTTGGTCCGTATGCTGTGCTGCACACAACGCATAGAAACACGAAAGCTCTACATGTACGGTGAGTAATAAAACGTTAACTATCTCTGGAAAGGTCGTGATTTTAAAGGAATCGGGAATGCAAGGTGATTATGAGGTCAATTAGTAAGAATATAGAAAAGACACATCAAAATTAAGAAATAATTAAAGACATGATGTAATATATTTCGTACGAAACAAAGAAAATATTATCGATGAATAATCGATTTGATGATGAATTAAGATGAAAATTTGAGATAACCATGATTATAAAAAGAAAATATATAAAATTAAGTGCAATATTAAAAGAATATTCTAGAAAGTGAACTAAACTTGCAAATATGTTTCATTAATTAGTCAGTTTTTTTTAATACAGATAAAAGTGTTTTGTTTAATAAAGGTTAGTTGGAAGCACATATTGAAACAGAGAAATTTTAAAGTTTTTAAATTCAATTCATAAAACAAAAAAATTGCCAAAAAAAATTTATATATTATATGTATGTATACGTGAAGCGAAGCAGTAAACAAACAAAGAGTTCATATCATGAACTTCATTTAAATATAAATAGCATATATGGTATAATTTCCAAATTTGTCTAAAATAAAACCAAATTAGCTAGAGGTAAAAGTTTATTTTTTGTCAAATAGTCAATAGATTGATCTACTGTATATCGCTTTTTCAAAAACTTTTATAAACACGACAAAGAAATAAAAATGGGCAATATTTTTATGTCTCCAATGTTATTGTGATTGATATAGCTTTATTTGATTTTAAATTACTAGAACAAATCCTTTTGATATGCACCGGTTTATAGTAACAGATATACTAATTGAAGAAAATCACGTCACCAAACCTATTAGTGATAACATAAAAATGAAATAGAATCATGATGAATTTTACATTTGTCGACGATTGATGTAACGAACCTGTGACTTAATTGACCTGTGTAAATACGCGAATCTTTCTCATAAAATGAACTCGTTGAAGGACAATTAAGTTAAAAATGTTGAAATTATAACTTTTGAATGGCCAGGTATGAATCTTAAATATTAAATTGTAATACACTTTGTACGTTCATCTACTGCGTGAGCTGAACAGTTACGTCACAATCTTTGAGTTCTTCTCACAGTCCGGGGAATATAAAAGGACCGATTTTTGGCAAAGATTACGGATGAAAGTCAGTGTGCCTTTGAGGTGCTCGCTTTCACCGTCTGCACTGTCCTCCTCCGCAGTAAGAAAATGCGGATGCGTCCTTGAGATGCTCACTTTTCTTCTGCAATTTTCCCGTCCACCGCCAAGCGTCTAGCCACCCTTGAGGTGGCCGCATTTGATTGGCAAATTCTGCAGTAGAAGGGCGGAAGCGCCCTTTAGGTATTTACTATCTATGGATCCCGTTTTTTATTCTCTTCGCCTTCCAGATTCTCCGCACTAGGAGAATGTGTCCGTACCAGGACGAAGGAGGAGGCCGCCGCCGTAATCCGGAAAGTAAGAATATAATTTTTGTTTTCTTTCTTTTTTTAATACAATTAACACATGGATATATAGGTGTTTATGTATATTATATATATATATATATATATTGATAATTATATGAGATTTTATTCCCGAGTTTTGTTTGGCCTTGCGTCGCAAACGGTGGAGATTGAGCGATGTGGTCTTTTAACAGTTACTTCACAGTATCCAGTACGGCAAGTAAGACCAAATCTCTTGCGAGGCATTATAGAGTTATAGCGTATCGCAGAAGTCGTTAATACTCTAATATTTAAGTCCTTTTTCGTTTTTTCATGACAAGTTAATATACTTCTCTTTTCTTTTTCACGATTCCTTGTGCCCTGGTGAAAGGTGAAGAAAATATCTAAAAGACGTCATATTTGGCCATTCAAATCACAACGAAGGTTTCTGAAGTTGACCATGTTCATTTTATTTATTTCAATCACAGGAACAAGAGAAAATAGCTCTGGCGTATCTTTATAAATCCAATTGAGAGACTGTCCATCATTTTAACGCGTTGCAGTTTATTGGGTTTTATTTATAACTAAAAAAGTCAAGCATTAAGAAAATTTCTCAAAAGAATAACGTCTGAGCTATCTTTAAAGCCGACAATTAAATTATTATATTAATGGTAAATAGTTTGCAAGTTATTTTAGAAAGTGAAAGAAATCTATTGTTTATTTATTTATTAATCAAATACCCTTGGTACGTATATATAAACTGTATATAAACTTTGCCACTTCCTTTCTGTTTCTTGTGTTTTTCTTTCCCTCATTCCAACTCGTTTTCAGTTTCCTCAGGTTTTCAGCTACTTCAGTTTCCCAAGTTTTTATCGGTGCGCCCCTCTACCTTCTTTGGGTCGTTTGTGTCTCCCATATTACTCTTGCTTGTTGGTTCCCTTTCATTCCCACTAAGCGGCCAAACCATGTTAGTTGATTCCTTTTTATCGTTGTCCTTAGCGATCCTATTCGCGATAGTTCTTTCATCTTGTTGTTTCTAGCTCTGTCTCTCTTTGTAACGCCTATTACTGCTCTAAGCTACTTCATCTTAATTGCTTGAAACTGATCGTTCTTTGTGAGTACCCACCTTTGAGTGCCATATAATAGGCTAGGTCTAACATAGTTTTATAGGCCATCACTTTTGGATTTTTGGAGACCTCTTTTTTGCGTAAAAATGTATTGTTAAGACTGTACTTTTAGTGTATCCTCTATTCTATCATTTAGTTTCGTATCGTTCTTTCCTGTTGTATGTATCTTCACTCCTAGATATTTAAAAGCTTCTACTTGTCCTATTTTTCTGCCGTCAATTTTTATTATTTTTCCTCGTCTTTACTATGTCTATGTTTATTTTTAGGTTTTTTCTAGCATTGCTGCTTTCTTTACTTCTATATTATACTGTAACTTTCTCCCGTTCTTGGCGTAAGTTACTAAATCATCTGCTTATGCGCTAACCTTAGAAGTACCAGAAGCGCTAACTGAGCTTGCCCTTCAGGATAGAGTAGTTGTGCTAACTCTGAATGCCCTATAGATTATTTTCAAGTTTCAAATAAAGAAATTAAAGTCAAAACGAGAAATTTAAATAAGAGTAAGTAAACAAATAAGAAGTTTTATTGCAATGTTCTTTAGCATAAGAATGAATAATTATTCTTTCCATAATTGCTTTTAAGTTAAGGTATAGAAATAAACGCCTGCCAGGTGCCCCGATACTAACTTGGCAGTTAAGAGATAACCAACCATGTTACAATATCACCTGCATGCCACACAATCGTTCAGAAAACCAGACTGAACTATATTTTAACTATTCTTTCAACTGTAAACTCTACTATTCTCGTCTTATAACAGTGTCATACATTCTCAACTACCGATTTAAAACTGATTGAATCGAGAAACAAATAATGCAAATTATGCAAGCACTATCAACGAGGTGATACAAGTTTCAGCATGTTGAAAAGTGGGCTTATTTTCCGATATATTGTGGCTATACCTAATGTAAAAAGATGTAGCATGCCATACAATCGTTCAGAAAACCAGACTAAACTATATTTTAACTATTCCGACAACTATAAACTCTACTATTCTCGTCTTATAACAGTGTCATGCGTTTTCAAGACTTTACTTTTCAATCGGTATATATATATACAATATATAGTAGTTGCTGAATGAAAACATGAATGCAACGGCTGTTTCATTAAATTAAAACTCATCAGGGAGACTCAGGCCTCATTCAACAGCTATTATCGTTAATGGTCGCATAAGGTACAATATAAAATAAGTAACTGAGGTTTCTATCTCTGATTAAAAAGTTAAAGCACTTTTGTCTGATTATAAGCAGTACATATATCTGTCACTTTTTCTGTACTAACTCTACCCTGCTATCTGCTTCTGGGTTTCCGGGCTAGAACCGCGTCACTTGTATATCTGCCGATGTTTTGTACCCATTCTTCAGGGCTGAACTACTCCACTGAAACTGGTGTAAGTCGATGAGGGACGAGTTTATATATGGGTAATGGGTCATGGGTCAATGGAGCGTTACGGTTGCGGTTGGGTAGTTTGGAGATGCAGGATTGCCAAGCGTTATGTAGGGGGTAGCCATCATCGCGGTTAAGGTTATTGGGGTGCTTAGAGATCTCTACAGTTTCACGGGTTTTGTGAGCATAGTAATAGTTAGTGCGGGATAGGATCTTGGTCGAATTAAACTGAATATGATGTCCGGTTTCCAGCCTATGCTCGGCAAGTGCAGAACCGGCTACGTGCAGCAACCTAGTACAACGCTCATGTTCAGAAACACGAGTGCCGACAGACCGCTTTGTTTCACCAATATGTGCCCTGCCGCATGAATAAGGAATCCTGTACACACCAGGTGATTCTAAAGAAACATGGTCTTTTACGGAAAAAGGGTCAGATAATTTGGAATGGGGTTTGAAGATGGCTTTGATGTTGTTTTTGAGAAGAATCCTACTGATGCGGTCAGTAACACCTTGTATATAGGGTAGGTGGGCTTTAGAGAGCGGGAGAGACGATGTAAGCTGTGTATTAAGTTGTGGGATTTTGGGATTAAGATGTCTATCTATGGTTCGTTGAATATTATGGTTGGAGAAATTATTATTTATAAGAACTTTGTTAACATGACTTAATTCCTGGGATATAGAATGTTGGTCAGATATGTTGACAGCTCTTTGGACTAAGGAATTGATAACGCCCTGTTTCTGGGCGAGATGATGATGGGAGAGGGTATTAAGATACCGGTCAGTGTGTGTGAGTTAGCGGTACCCTGAATGTCCTAGTGAACCATCCAGATGATGAGTTACCAAGACGTCGAGGAAAGGAACGGAATCTTCAGATTCAATCTCCATGGTGAAACTTATGGAATCGTGTTGTGAACTTAAGAAAACAAGGAAGTTGTTCAAGGAATGCCGACCATGCGGTCAAATAACGAAGGTGTCATCCACATATCTGAACCAATATTTTGGTTTTTGGTTACAGGAGTGTAGGATTTGTTGTTCGAATGCCTCCATAAAAATGTCAGCGACAATAGGAGAGAGAGGAGACCCCATAGCTGCACCCGATACTTGTTCGTAATAATTACCACGGAACTGAAAATAGGTGGAGGTTAAACAAGTATTCACCAGGTTGGCCAAAGCATCGGGTTGGTTGTCAGTGGAAAGGATTTGACGGATTATTTGGATAGTGTCGGGTATAGGGACTCTGGTAAATAAAGATTTGACGTCAAAACTAACTAGTAGATCATGAGGATCTACCGTTAGGCCATTTTGTCTTTGGAGAAAATGTTTGGAATTTTTGATAAAGGAATCACTATTGCCGGTGTAAGGTTTGAGAATGTTCGAGAGATATTTAGATAATTTATAAGTGGGACTGTTTATGGTACTCACAATGGGACGCAGAGGAATGCTGGGTTTGTGAATTTTTGGGAGGCCGTACAGTTTTGGGGCTTTGGAGTCGCTGGGTAATAAGGTTCTGTGAGAATCGGTAGGAATAGAAGAGGTTTTGATAAATGATATAATGGTACGTTCTATTCGTGAGGTGGGATCTCGCTTGAAAAGTTTATACGAACCGTCCTGGAGAAGAGCTTGTATTTTAAGCTCGTACTGTATCAGTAAAAGTCAAGTGGACGATATTTTGAAAAACAAAGTTGATATTAATAGACGGTTTGCTGAAAATGGAAATTCACAGCAAAAGAAAAAATTTGTGAAAACAGAAGGAGCTGCACTGGACCAAATAATGTATGACTGGTTTTGCAAAGTATGCGCTAAGAATACTCCATTGTCCGGTAAAATAATAAGGGAAAAAGCTCTCGAAGTTGCACAAGAGCTAAAATATGAATTCAAAGCATCAAGTGGGTGGCTTGACAAGTTTTTCTAGCGACACAACATATCGCTTCGAACAATTTATGGCGAAGTCGCCGCAGTAAATGTGGATGAATTATCTGTCTGGAAGAAACAGTTGGTGACTATCACAAAGGAATACTCACCGAAAGACAATTTTAATGCAAATGAAACTGGATTTTTTCCGGACTTTGCCAAACACTAAAAGGTGAAAAGTGTTAAGGTAGCACAGCTGCTAAGGAAAGATTAACTATTCTCTTGTGTGTGAATGTGGTTGGAGAAAAGGAAAGACTTAAAAATTGGGAAAAGTAAGTAATCACGATGCTTTAGAGGAGCAAACGTTGAGAAGTTGCCAGTGGAGTAGTATTCTAATAAAAAAGCGTGGATGACGAGGGAGATTATGACAATTTCGTTAACCAAATTTGATATAAAAATGCAACAGCGGAATAGAAAAGTTTTTTTATTTTTAGACAACGCCGCGTCACACATAAAACTTGAGTTACAAAATGTCAAACTAATATTTTTGCCTCCAAACACTACTTCTCATTGTCAACAACTTGGTCAAGCGATTATCAATAATTTTAAAACCACCTACAGAAACCTTTTAATTATGAGACTTTTGTCATCTATGGATCATTGTAAATCTACATATATAAAAATTCATTAACATTCTCAGTGCTCTAATATGGACTATTACTGCTTGGAAATCTATAAGCGTTAAAACTATCAACAAATATTTCTTAAAGCTGGATTTCGTGAATGTAATGCCGAAAATATTTGCGATGATAATGCACACACTCTTGTACGCATTAGCGTACAAGAGTGTGTTCATGAATTTAAAAACAGTACCAATGTACGTGATAACGACAGTGAGGTTGACGATGATGTTATTTCAGAAACTAAAAACATTAACGAAGCTTATGAAAAGTTAAAGGATATTCAAAACTTCTTTTTCTTGTTTGGCGACATTACTCAAGGAGAAAAAGTCGCTGAGATAGTATGCAATGTAGAAACACAAATTGTAAAAAGAGGAATTGAAAATCTAAAACAAACTAAAATTTCAGATTGTTTTAAATAATTTAGTTTTAAAAATTATTTATACTCTTTTCTTTCCCACCAATGGACATCTCTGAACAATGGACAGTTTTATATACACCGCTACTGTCCGTTACAGAGAAACTACTGTGTGTGTGTGTGTGTATATATATATGTATATATATATATATATATATATATATATATATATATATATATATATATATATATATATATATATACAATATATACACACACAATATATAGCTATATATATACATTGTTTTGTATATTCAATTTATAGATTAATTCAAAAAGAACCATGTGAAGGAATTGACTGTGGTGATCAAGCTGCCGCTTGGTTTTCTAATTATCTCATGGGTAAACCAACTGGATTGCGATTAGGCTATCATGAAGGAGGATACAAAAGAAATATTGAGAAACAGTATTATGAATTTACTAGAGTATATCGCAAACTGAAGAATGATAGCGGGGTAAATAATATATTGTATTTTATACGTTATATCCATATTAAACGAATTGTCGCTTACAAAAAGGAAACTGTTACAAAAAAGGCCCTGAAAATATTATATTTACATATTTATTGGTCCCCCATTCTTTCTAGTGAAATTTTAAATAATCCGAATTTCTGAATTTTTGCACGGCTAACGTTTGTTAGATATTTGCTCACTTAATTCTGAAGCTTTCTTTAACTTCTGAAGTGTACTTGGTACTTAATAAGAATAGTTTTATTTTAGGATCATCAAAAACTGTATCGTTCTTCTGAACGAAAAAAAATATCAATCGAAAGTGTACTTCACATTAAATGCAGAAGAATTGGATATGTCAAGATTGACAGAAAAATGTCCGCGACGAATTTTGGATTCTGATCAAAAACCTGAAAGAACGCGAACATCAACCTATAATTTAAAGTTATTTAACAAGAACAAAACCGATTGTTGTAAAGACATATTACACTTGGTGAAACCTAGTTTCACTATTATGTTCCTCAATTCAAAGCACAATCGTAATAGTGGACAAAGAAAATGAAAATATTTTTATCGGTGAATAAGGGAATTGTTACGACTGTTTAGGATTCGAAAGGAATAACTTTCATAAATTATCTTATAAAGGACCGAACTATTATGCTGTTCTACTAGACAAATTGAAAAATTACAAAATGCAATTTTTGAAAAGCCACCTGTAATGGCTCGTAAAAAATTCTCTTTCATCACGACAACGCGCTTTCTCACACTGTTCTAATTGTTCGCAAGAAATTGTTTCAATTGGAAGTTTTTGTTGTCTCGCAGCCGCTATTTGCAAGTGACATCCACTTATACAAAAATTCAAACATTTCTTTGCTAATAAAAAGTTTCAATTGGATGAATTTATTGCCAAACGGAGCAATATTTTGAGGATTTTCAAAAACGTCGTTACAAAAATAGTATAATAACACTTCATTATTGTCGGTGTAAGTGTATTAAACCTGAAGGAAACTATGTTGAAAAATAATATAAACTCGAATTCAATCTTTTAATATTCTACGTATCGCAAACAATTGCGTTCAGTTACATCTAAAGCTTCCTCACCTAAATATGATGCAGGCAATAAATGTTATTTCAGGCTGAAGCAAGCAGATACCAAAATCGAAAACAATAATACTGAAAACTAAAGTTAAAATATATAAAACTATTATTAATCCAGTTGTGACCTAGACACACAGTGTATGACTAAAATGACAGAGAGTTCGAATACGTAAGCGCGAATAAAATTAAAGAGAATATACGGATTAAAAGATGAAAACGGTACTTGAAAATGACTAACAAATAACAACTCAAGAAGAAAGTATGGGGTATGTATATCAACAGATATTACGAAAAGAGAATCAAAAGCTTGGGTAGGTTATGTGGAATGTATGCAGTTCGTATAAGGATGAAAAAACGGGTAATAAGTCCGAGAGAACAAGAGAAAGGGGCAGACTAAAGTTAGTTAAGCGTTATGGGTGCGATGAAGAGGAAAGGAAATGTAAAAAATCGCGAGGTGTGAAAAAATAATGACTAGTACAGGAGTACTGAAGGAGAAATGAGCAATACGTTAGTCACAATAGAAGAAATGAAAGTCTTTTTGATGTAACTAGTATGGAAATCCCAAGGTGATATCAAACCGTAAGCAAGTAGGTAAATAATTGTTGGTAACTTATGCTATGTATGCTATGTATAAAAAGGTGTTATCACTTTAATCCATCGCTTTCACGGATTTTTCATGAGCCCAAGCTTAATGTGCAAGGTAGTATGAAGACATCTGGGAATATCAAATATGTGAAAGTTTCCCAAATTAAATTTTTCAATGAAAAATTGAAATTTTAACAGCTTTATACATTGCATATAATAACTGTTTCCGTAACGCAATTTATGGCACTTAGAAGGACTTGAATTAACTGTTTCCGTAGTCTAATAGTCAAGACGTATTCCTAGAGAGAATGAGATCGTGGATTTGAGTTCCACAAATTTTTGAAAAAATTTCTGCATAACGATGTATAAAAAAAGCGGTTATAATTAGAATTTTTCAGTTTAGCATGGTAAAGCGCATAATTATATGCGATTAATAACCTACCGAGGGTTTTCATTTAATAATTGTTTCCATAATGCAATTTATGGCACATTAGAAGGACTCAAATTAAATGTCTCCGTGGTCTAATGATTAGAGCGCGTTTCCGGAGAGAATAAGATCGTTGGATAGAACCCCACGCGGGGAACAGAAATTTTTCAAAAATTTCTGCATTACTATACAACGTATAAAGCAGTTAAAATTAGAACTGTTCAGTTTGCGTTTTTCAATAATTCTATATATCTTTCATACCGTTCTACTATTGTCCCAATATATTGCTTAATCTAAGAATGTAATCATTAAAAATGAATTTTAAATGTTTCACTTCTTTACTTTAGTCTTTTATAAATTGTTAATGGTATTCAGAATTTGTACATAAACTCGTAAGAAAGACTCTACGCTAGTTGCTACTGAAGCTTTTTTAAAATTAAAACTTGCTTTGTGTAAAAGTAAGGCGTTTTGTTTCAATAATACATGAGAATGTATTCCACAAAACAAGCTACATGCTGCGTTAATCTTTCAGTAACATTAATTCGAAACAATGCGTAAAAGCCTATTCTGTTAGTATCAAAGTTTACAAGTTTCAGTTTTAGAGCTAACTTTACATCTTTAATCTTATAGATGTAATGTCTGTTTGTGCAAACATAATAACAGCATCGCTATGTATTAAAAACGCTGTGTTTAAGGAATTCGAAATTCTGGTAGTAGCGTAATTCGATATGTTTGAACAACAGCTTGATATTGTAACTTTTCTTTCAAATTAAAAGATTCTAAGTGATGGTACAACTTATTTTCCCATATCTATTTTCTGAATGTGTGCAGTAAATTGTTGAAACTGTTGAGTAAGTGGGTTTTTTTAGAAGTTAGGTATTATCTAATTTTTCCTATTATAGAAGTTTTCTATATTTAAAATTAACTTGAATATGTAAAGTAAATGATAATGTAATTACTTGAACTTTGTAAGTTTTGGTATCGTTTTCTTATATCTAAAATATTATTATATTGTTTATTGTTTTTAAATATTTTGTTAATATTAGAAATAAGTCGAAGATAATACCCAGATACCCAGATATCCAGATACACACTCACACACACACACACACACACAGAGAGAGAGAGAGAGAGAGCATTAAGAAATAGGGTTGACATAAGTAACTCTCTACAACTTAACAAATGATTATAGAAGAGGTTACGAATGACGCACAAACAGTACTAAAATATAATTTTCATTTGCCGATTATTTAGCATATTTACTATATGTAAATTGGTTAAGTAATTTTGTGCTAGGTTGTATTAATATATATCATTTTTAATGTGTATTTAATTAAAAACGCACATGAATGAAATTAAAGAAGCTATGTACATATGAAAAATAAAGGAATTGATTCTCCAATACATAATTGATTCTGCTTACGTTATGTAACAAAAATATTGCAGATATCGAAATTATAACAACCAACATAATTTCAGGGATTATTTCACAATCTAACCAGTTATCTTTTGGTATGTCAATCTTCGGTTGATGCTTTAAATCGACATTTAACAGAAGCAGTATCTGCTCACAACTTCAGGCCTAATATTCTAATCGAAGGTAAAGATATCCAACCGTATAAGGAAGAGGAATGGGATTGGTTTAAGATCGGCAATGTAATTTTCAGAAATGTGAAGATCTGCACAAGATGTGTGAATACCACTGTTGATCCCGAAAATGGTGTTCTTTCTAAGAAACGAGAACCTTTATAGACTTTGGAAAAGTAAGTGAAATTTACCTTTTATATATTTAACGAAATCACTAAATTAATATATGTATGTATATATTTGATCAATAAGGTTGATATATAACCCCTTTCCACAATTAACTATTTGTAAATTCTGTATACGCATTTCGACAACCAAGTTGTCATCATCAGCAGATAATTTATCGCACCTGGTAAAACACGGCGAAAAAATTGCACGAAAAAACAAACTCCGTACGCGATCCTCACCGTTCAAAACCAAGATGTGCACTGTGTCTGTTTCACAAGATTTTTAAAAAATACCTTTACTTAAACTAACATGTACTACATTGAAAAAGGTTATTATGGTCAAACAAGTGATTTATGTGTGTTTTATGATATTGTTCCTCTTGTCTTTTAGAGAGCAAAAGACAAGGGCCCGGCGTCATTAAAGTTCACCACATGGCTTAAATTCTTTAAGATGTGCATGCTTTCATACGCGTCCCTTCGCGATAATTGTACGTTCTTTATCAAATGTAAACAATCCATATTAACACTGTGGTTATTTTCTAATACATGTCTCGCTATACCCGATTTTTCCGGTCGGTTGAATTTTATGTGCGAAAGGTGTTCTTTATACCTGGTTTCGATCGATCTTTTAGTTTGGCTGATGTATTGTCTATTGCACACTAAACATTCAATTCGGTAGATTCCCGATTTTTTATTCTCTTCAATTTTGTCTTTTGCATTTCCTAAGAGCATTTTAAGGGAATTATTAGGGCGGGAACACACTTTAAACCCGCGATCTTTAAAAATACTATTCAGATTTTAAGTTTAAAGTTTGTTCCCGCCCTAATAATTCCCTTAAAATGCTCTTAGGAAATGCAAAAGACAAAATTGAAGAGAATAAAAAATCGGGAATCTACCGAATTGAATGTTTAGAGTGCAATAGACAATACATCGGCCAAACTAAAAGATCGATCGAAACCAGGTATAAAGAACACCTTTCGCACATAAAATTCAACCGACCGGAAAAATCGGGTATAGCGAGACATGTATTAGAAAATAACCACAGTGTTAATATGGATTGTTTACATTTGATAAAGAACGTGTACAATTATCGCGAACTGGACGCGTATGAAAGCATGCACATCTTAAAGAATTTAAGCCATGTGGTGAACTTTAATGACGCCGGGCCCTTACAAACCCCTCTTTTCTCTCTACTGAAAGACAAGAGGAACAATATCATAAAACACACATAAATCACTTGTTTGACCATAATAACCTTTTTCAATGTAGTGCATGTTAGTTTAAGTAAAGGTATTTTTTAAAAATCTTGTGAAACAGACACAGTGCACATCTTGGTTTTGAACGGTGAGGATCGCGTACGGAGTTTGTTTTTTCGTGCAATTTTTTCGCCGTGTTTTACCAGGTGCGACACTTTGAAATTATCTGCTGATGATGACAACTTGGTTGTCGAAATGCGTGTACAGAATTTACAAATAGTTAATTGTGGAAAGGGGTTATATATCAACCTTATTGATCAAGTCAATCAACCACAGGCTCCATCAAATTCAACTGTATGTATATAGTCTAGAGAAGAATATAAATAAGAATTTCTAAGAGTTATTCATACAGAAATCAGTATGACATTCATTAATATTGTTCCGTAATTGAAATTTTATTGAGGTTAATATAACCTCTTCACACAATAATTTTTGTATTTTATATACGTATTTCGACAACTAAGTTGTCATCATCAGCAGATAATTACTCACAGCGTTGCACCTGGAACCACGACAAAACCTGCACAGAAACAAAGTCCGTACCAGATTTACACTTTTTTTTCACATAAATTAGAATATATTCTAGTCTTAAACTAAACACTTACCTTAAAGTAATTGCTTGCATTTGCGAACTTTTTCGTCGGTCGTATATTACTTTCCTATGAACTGAAACAGACATGAGATTCGATCTCCATCGGTGTTTAATATATGGTTACTGTTTTTCGAAATATATATGCTTTCGTAGACATCTAATTCACGGCAATTATACACATTCTTAACCAAATGTAACAATCCGCGGTTACGTTATAATTATTCACTAACACATGCTTTGCTAAACTAGATTTCACAGGTCGATTAAATTTAATGTGCACCATATGTTCTTTATACCGTGTTTCTATCGATCGTTTTGTCTGACCCATGTAGTGTTTATTTCAATCTAGACATTTAATTGCTTTCGTAAATCTCCGATTTCTATGACATTGACTTTGTCTTTTGCATTTCCTAAGAGGAGTTTAATAAAGTTATTTCAATTTTTCGTCAAAGGGTGAAATGGCAAACATATAAATTGCTGGCCTTGATTGCTTAGAGGTGACAGACCTGTAGTATCCCGGATTGTTTTCTTGCCTTCCTAATTAATCCATTATTTCCGAATCAAAATCATTGTATCTCGCCATGTTCTTAGTAAAATTCAACTCTCTTTCGTATCTCACTTTTGTTAGTGGGAAACTAAGCAAACGACTCATAAGTAAACTGAAAGTAGCTATTTTTTGTTGCATGTTTTGATTTGAATCCGCCGTAATTAACATTAGCTTCCTTTCGGAAAATATCAATTTCTATTTTATTATTATTTCTAATTACTAGGGCGTCTAAGGAAGGTAAAGTGTCATTGCGAAATCGTCTTAAGTTACATTTATGTGTGACAAAAATCGCGAAAATGTCATCTACATGCCTGATCCAAACTATGTTAAAATTCCACTTCAAAATTACTCATAAATAAATCCGCTATAAATGGAGAAAGACACTTCCCCATTGCTGTTTCCTGTTTCTGTTCATGGAACTTACCTTCGAATTGGAAATAATTTTGGAACACACAAAGGGTTGTCAATCGCACATATTCACTTATTTTTTTCGGTTCAATCGAATTTTTATAAAGAAATTAAATAAAGTTACACAGGATAGAAAGACTTGCTTGTCTTGACATCACGGTGGCAACAAAAAGTACCCGACCTCGACAATGGAAATCTTTTTGGACCTTCCTCCATTTCAGTTTATGATAAGAGTGGTAGCGAGGCTGGGATCATACGGACTGTTCACACTAGTATGGTGTGTGATATATGTGACGAACGTCTGCCTTGATATATTAATAGATGACATGACAGCCAAATACGTTTTTAATCCTCCATTTGAGGTAATCATCCTAGAACGAGACAAATGGTAATAAGTGTGCTTCACAGATATGATATACAAACGTGACTAAGATCAATGACGTTATTTCAGGCAGAGGTCTACGCAATTCTGAAATGTACGCAAGAAATGTGTAGGAGGACTAGTATGTGAATAAGGTACGACGGAATGTAGTAAATGGATACCGAGACAGTGGTGGGATCACAGAAAACGAAAAGGCTAATCTGCTTGTCATAAAAGGCTCAACCTCATTATACTTTAAACTGCAGTCTGTACTAGGAGTTCCTAAGTACACAATCTGTGAAGAAATAAGTAAATGAACTAAGCTTCAGTCTAGAACAGACAACTTGTCTTTATCGGCAAGCTAAACCGCAAAAAGGCTGAGGAATTGTTTTCTACAGAAAGAATAATTTTTGATTAATAACAGGAAATCTCACGGGCCATGGGCCCATTAGACAATTTCTGAAGAAAGTTGGAAGATATAATGGAGACTTTAGTTGTTGCTCCAGAAAGGGCCGACCACATCTAATAAGAATGTGTGGAATTGGGTCATAAGAGACAAACCATTATTACAGGGAAGAGAAATACTGGATTTTGTGCAGTAGGTATACTGGGGAATGCCCAACAAGCTAATATAGCTGTAGTGCTTCGGGGACTGTCACAATCGAACGACCTCCCGAACAAAAACAAGCACCATAAATTTGTAGGTTAATTACAGTAGAACGGCAATGTAAAAATATACTATATTAAAGAATAAGGCAGGAAATATAGGATTGTAATATATCAGAGAGATGCAGATAAATTTGTTTTTCAATGTATTATACGAGACAGATTAATGACAACACTTTGTTTACGTACCACGAAAATTGTAGATCTGTAGCGATGTAATAATGTATTTTAAATCGACTATTCGATTTCACATATTTTGATTTTGTAATTTTATATGAAATTCAAAAATTGAGGTTAACTGGTGTCTGCTACAACACTGTTTATAATGTAGTGAAACATGGTATTACGGAAAAAAGAGTTTAAAGTGATGTATTTGTATAAAGAAAATACCAAGTTGGGACGTTGATATTATTCGATGAACAGTATATGGCACTGTTACACTCTCTATACCGTGCATTCATTTTACCTCGCTACGAAAACTGTACGACATAATATTCGGGTATAGCTGCCGAATACCGATCAGAATATAAAGTGATGGGGCGCGAGTCATTTGAATCACGACTATAACTGACTACTGATCGTACTAGCTGCAGCCCCACCACTAATTTGACTGTAGGCGTATCGATATCGTATTAACGGTCATTCGTGGTTTGCATTTGGGAGAGTGTGTTACGGTAAGGCCTTTAAATTTAAATATTTTTTTAATTATATTACTTTGATAATGTATACATTGGAAGAAAAAATTCAAATGATAACATGGGCTTTGAAAGGTAATTCTTTACGGCGTATCCAGCGCCTTTTCTCTGAAAAGTATGTAGATCGTCCCTTTCCTGCATTAACAACAATATCATTAGTAGTTAAAAAGTTTAAATCAGAAGATTGAATTTTGGGATGTAAATGTCATAAAATACGGAGAATAAATAACGATAAAGAAATGCAGGAAGTCATGGTGTACGCAATGGTCGAAGAAAATTCAAATATTACTATATCTAAAATATCAGAAGAGGTAGATATTAGCGTGGGTAAAGTTTATAAGATATTAAAGAAAAATAAATACACATCCTCTAAATACCAAACTCATCAGGAAATTTTTCATGCTGATCAACACCGCGGAATGGAATTTTGTGAAACTGTAATAGAACGTGTAAATGCGAATGAACACTTCATTGAGACTATAGTGTTTACCGATGAATCCACCTTTCCGTTGCACGGTAAACACAATCCATCGAATCTTCGATATTGGTCTATTGAAAACGAGTATCGACAATTGAATACGGGGATACAGTATCCTGAAAAATTGAATGTTTGGGCTGGTATTTATGGGAATAACATTATTGGCCCATTCTTTATTGAAGGAAATTTAAATGGAGAAATATATTTGAATCTTCTTCGAAACGACATTGTCTCTGCTTTGAGAACTATTAATCCCAATTTAGAGAACGTATGGTTCCAGCATGATGGTTGTCCGGCCCATGGAACTAGAATTGTGAATGAATATTTAAATAATATATTCCCCCAAAGAGTTATATCTAATAGTGGTACAATTCGCTGGCCACCAAGGTCACCAGACTTAGCCCCTAATGACTTTTTTATGGGGTTACATAAAATCAAAGTTATATGGGCATCAAGACGAAAGGGCTAATAATTTGGAAGAATTACGGGTTAATATCGAACACCAATTCTAAATTATTAATCCTCTTGTACTGGCCAATGTTCAAAATGAATTTTATAATAGATTGGGGTACTGTCTAGCGCAGGCAGTAGGGACATTTGAGAATTTAATTAATTGAATTTATTTTCTGCATTTAAAAAGTATTTTATAAGTTTTGGCAAGTTATATTTATTTTTTGTTTAAAGAATATTTTTTAAGTTCCGAGAAGTTATTTTATTTTTTAGCTTCTTTAAGAGTTTTTTTTTATTTTTAAATGTTTTATTAGAAAACGTCTTTTAGTTCAATGCGAAACTTATTGTAAAAATACCTAATTGTACAGTTAAAAGTAATTATAATTTATTAATTTTTGGACGTAAACAATTTGGACAGTCAATGATACATAGACCTTCCGCCAAATACCACGAACAACTACTTAATCTGTAATCTGTAGTCAGTCGTTGTTGTGATTCGACTGACTCGCGCCCCACCACTTTATATTCTGATCGGCATTCGGTATCTATACCCGAATATAATATGATACGGTGTTTGTAGCATTTTAATATGAAAGCACGGTATATAATAATTTCTTATATCGTTTTTAAGATTAATTTATTTAATTTAAAATACAATTCTATCTTGACTTCCTAAATTATTATACTGTCATTATTTGTCCGGTCCTCGTATATATATTCAGATGCAGAGTCCTTTTGTGTTAGTCACGTACAAATGGTCAAGGCTGCAATAAACACCGAAATTAGGTACCAAAGACTGTACTTGAAGTTACCAACTTTTCACTGACTCATATTCGATATCAATTCGGTTAATTGATTTCTAAATGAAATTCGCGATTCAAATATCAATCCCGATTTTCTTTCTTTTACACAGAATACACATCTACTATTCTGTGTAGATAATTTGCTTAATGCTTACATTAAAATTAAGATCACAATTTTAATGTATATTAATTTGTTTCCCGCCAGTGGTAGCATGCCTGTCCTTGTTTGCTATTGGTTAATTCAAACATGACCAGGATCCCCTCAGTTATGGGGTCGGTTCCTTATAAAGTCATAGCCGTAAGCTTATCGTCATCCAGGCTACGCGCGTCCTTCACGTGTTTGTGCCGCGAACCGTTATTCGCGCTTTTTGTGACCTCGTGTTTAATTTCGCGTCTGCGGAATATACACATCATCCTGACCCAGGATATACCCATACGCATAAACCGCAAGTATTTTATGTATCGCCCGATACATATTTTAATCTAACTCTTTTTTATACTTTATTAGCAGCCTTCGTACATCCAGACTTACCTTTTATTACGGCTTTTCTATTACGTTTATCACATTTTATTTGTTGCTCACGTTCTTATTAGCTATCTTTATTTAATACATTCAAGCTTTAAGAATTAATTTAACTTGTGAATAAAATTTTAAAGGCAATCCTGTCGTTTTATTTGCACTAATAAATCGTTTTTTCAACTTAGCACACGTCCTGGACTTTTGATGCTCATTGTACACAACTACTAATTATTAACTCCTCACATTGCATTCAATTACATTACTGTCTTTTCTTTTTTGTTTGCATTTATTACAGCGCTTTAGCTACCCGAACACGCACTCGTAATAAATTGACTAACCATCACGTGCAAATAAATATTCTCTATTAAATAATATCCCTATTATTATTTATTAAAACAAAGGAGGTAATAAATTGTCTCATTCACCTACATTCACATAACCAACCAAACATTTGCACTCATTTTAACAAAGGAGGAGGTAATAGCATGTACAACCAGGGTGAAGTTGCCACATTAAATAGCTTACAAAATACCGAAATACAAACAACGTGTTATAATGGAGTCACCAAGGTACAAAAATTACACCAATAATATTTAATCAGGATGCACGACGGTTTATTGGCTACGTTGGCAAAACTTTATATGACACTCCCGATACCATTAAAAAGCTTGAATTGATGACTCACACGTTCATTATGTGTACTATAAAATCTCTTACCAATATTACTCGACAGAAGTGTCATTGTCATTGACAATGCTTCATATCCTTCACGACAGGTGAAGAAACTATACAATTCGAACATACGAAGGCTGAAATATCGGAGTTTTTACAAAAAATATTTATTAAGAAGATAGCTACACAAAAAGTTAATTATTAGAAATCTTTAAAACAAAGACTTGTGGCTACTGCCACATGCCACACTGTTTTACATTTGCCGCCAAATCACTGTATATTTAATCCGATCAAGTTAATTTGGAGTCGATTGCATAAATAGGTTCTCTTTTCTTAAGTGTGATATTTTTCTTATATGTTACTTCAAATAGCTTATGCCAGGTACTTTATTAATACTGGATTATTGTTAACAGTACCAAGCATTATGTATAAATGCAATTATTATAAATGGGTAATTATAGGGAAAGTCTTAGTTTGAATTGTAGCTTCAATATGAATTTTACCATTATGTAACACATACGTGAATTTTTTTTTTTTACAAAATATAATAATATGAACAAATAATAGGTATTTATTCATAGTTTGCTTCTATTTACATTAACGTATTATATATATAAGAATAATATATAAAACTTCAGTTTGTATATGTGTATGTATATTTATAATAGGTACATTAAAGTTTCTGCGTTTATGTGCTGTAACATATTAAGAACTCGTATAAATTTGTGCTTAATATTTTTATATATTATTAACATATATATAAATGATTGGACGAATATTACAAAATACACCCCTGTGCATCTATGATCCACGGTACATGAATCTCGTTTACTTATACTTAGCTTCTGGCACTTTTTCACCAGGGGATACTATAAAGGTACATACTTTTCATTTAGTCAAATTAAAATAAGTCGAAACGAACTATACTAGCATGCTCTACTCGGTAACATGATTTTCTTTGTAATAGTATACCTAATACAAACATTTTAGTGGAGTCACCAAAAAATACTACCAGAAATTTTTCTGTCGTTAGAACTTTCAAATATTTTGTAAATACTTTTGTATTTTTATATTACATATATATATATATATATATATATATATATATATATATACATATTGTACTTATTTGATTGGATTATATTTTTGTTTCTATAAATTTTATATAGTGTAATCATCATAAGCAGTCAAGTTTGCTTAAAGAATTTAATAATAGTTTGTCCTATAAGTAACTTGTCTGTTGTTTGAACAAATAAAGAACATTATTCTTATTATCTGAAGAAGTCTCTGAGCGGTGAAACAATTATCATGTACATTAATTAATAATAATATTAGAGAAAATTGTAGCACTATGTATTTATTAATTTAGTCCTGAATTTTCTTCAAGTAAAGGTCAAATCAATCCAATACTTAGGAAGAAATACAGAATTTACTTCATTTATACTTAATTTAAATATTGCATAAAATAAACATATTACTGTTGTTTCTTAGTTATATAATAATTACTTATATTTTACAATTGTGTGCTTTTTATAGAACCAATAATTTGAAAGATCCTGCCCACATAAAATGCCAAGGAAAAAGAGGAGTAATGGGAATACATTTGGGAGTCAAGAGATTTGGTAAAATAAATATTGGCGACGATGTTTATATTGGATGAAAATATAGTCTGATATTATATTAACGGTAGCATAATTTTTACATTACATTGTATTTAATTATATCAATCGTTTATACGGAATTCTGTAAAAAGCTAATTAAAAATCCCTAGAAATTGAGTCAATTTAATAAAATTTGGAACAAAATATATGTTTATCATTTCTACTTGAAGTAAAATTTTTTTCAAAACTGAATTTTTTGATAATGGTAAAAAAGGCAAACGGTATTTTAATTTTGTATTTTCAAAGAACTTTGTCTCCCCAAGTTCTATCAAAGTTTAATTTGAAAACTGAGGCTTTGTGTTTACTCTTTGTTTAGGTTATGAGTTAAAATTCATATCGTATTGTAATGCTTATTTAATAAAAATATTTAAATAAAAATTTACATGTAACAGATGTTCACACAGTGTTAAGTACAACTAAACCATTCAATTTACAAATTTCTGCTTTTTATTATAGATAACACATAATATTGAGCATTATTTCGGCATGAAAAGACCCGTAATTTATATGTATGACCTAACTAATTCATTGGGAATTTTAGAATTACTAATTTTATTTGTTGTTCAGTTTAATCACTAGTATTCTTGATTACCTTATTGAAAAGCAGTACAAACAGTAGAGGATTGCTTCACCCTGTTTCATTCTGAACTCTCCATTCATTTACGCTGTTACGCTTCGTATATATAATAATTTGTTATATCATGCTTTTAAATCAATTTATTTAATTTAAATACAATTCGATTTTGAATTCATAAATTACTAGTTAGTTTGACATTTTGTGTTATAGATACACACAGATGCGAAATCTTTTGTTTTGGTCACGTAGAACTTTACAAACCTTTTCTTGGAATAGTTTAGTAACTTTCCATTTACTCACATTCAATGTTAATTCTATTTCATTGATTTCTAGATGCTATTGAAGATTAAAATATTAATCCTTCTTTTTTTCACACAGAATACACGGCTATTATTCTGTCTAGATATCTTGGTACTTAAATTGATATCGCACTTTTAATTTATGCTAATTTTTTTAGCGCGCCTAATTTCTAGTGTGCGTATTGTCTCGTCTCATTGGTTAGTTCAAACATGACCAGCATCCTATTCTTCACTTACCGCTTCTATTCTTAAAAGCCCCAACTTGCATTCCTTCTACGAGTTTGTGCAGTTAAGTTTTACCCACAAATGCAGTGTCCACGTGTTAATTTTGCGACTGCAAAATATACATAGCGTCCTGGCCCAGGCTATATATATATATATAGCCTTGGCCGGGATGCTATGTATATTTTATATATATACATACATATATATATATATATATATATATAGACACAAGTACCTCACGTATTATATTTTAATCTAATCCTTTCTCTATTTTATTAAACAGCCTTACGTCTCTAGATTTACTTTGATTACAGCTATACCATTACGTTAATCTTGTTTTATTCGTTGCTCTTGCTTTTATAAATTATTCCTAATTTACATATACCCAAGATTTAAGAATTAAGTTAAATTAGTGAATAAAATTTTAAAGGTAATCCTGTTCTTTTATTTCCGCTAATAATCTTTCTTTCAACTTGGCACACGTCCTGGACTTTTGATTCTCGTTGTAAACATTGACTAATTATTAACTCCTGCAATTTCTGTTATTTGCATTTATTAGAGCGGTTCAGCTAGCCGGACACGCGCTCGTAATAAATTTACTAACCACCACGTGCAAATAAATATTTTCTATTAAATAATTAATATTATCTTTATTATTTATTCCGATTAATTAATTTAAATTAATTTAACCTCTTAACACACTTCACACCAGGATAGGAAGTAATAACACTCATTCTAAATATGTTTTCGTATATATTTTTGCTTAATCTTAAAGTTTTTTTGATACCTTGAGTTGTTTAACATATATACAGATAACGTTTCTATTTTTTGTGTCAAGAATGTCTTTATATTCAGTTACAAATCTTAATCAGAATACTTCGAAAGTATTTTCGACCCTTATTTTTAATTCATTATATTTCTCCCTTATTCCAAGTAATATTTCCTTTAAGCGTTTTTATTACATTATAGAATTTTCTATTATTTAAATTATGCATATCATTCACAGTAATTCTTCCCAGCCATTATTTTTTTATATAGTTTATTCTATCCCGTTTCAAATTTAAGTTCATGTATCTCTTTCAGACTGTCCTTTTCTCTTGCCTCTTGCGATTTACCTTATTTTCCCGTTCCTGCATCTCGTCCTTATTAGTGTTGTTTCATTTTTTCCCTCTGCAAATCTCTACTGCTTCTACATGATCTCTTTCTGTAAGTGAAATCATATGTCGTCGAGTGTCAATTTCTACTGCTCTTGTTCGTGGTTAGTAAATTTTTTATCTGACTTCTTTTGGTTATTTATTTGCAAGTCTTCTTCTTTCAGGTTGTACATGGATGTCTTTGTATAGTTTTTCTTTTTCCTATAAAAATATCCACATTACTTAGTTTTGCTATCTCTAGTCTACACTGCCCTTCCATTTCCGCTTCATCTGCTACGTGATACATGGAAATTTACTTTACGGATCACAATCGCCTTCATCTACTTTCATAAAACGTATTATCTATGCAAGTCTCACTAATATAACATTATTTGATCAGATTCTATCATTCAATGTGTTTGGCAAGATATTAAAATCAAAGCCCTTTTTAAGAATTTACTTATATCAGCGTAAGAGCTTTATAGACCAGTACTACTTAAGAAAGGGTCGGTCACAAAACAAGTGTAGAAAAAGGAACATATATACGCGTACATAGCTGCTCTTTATAGATTAACGTAAAACGTAAAAATTTCACACATAATTTTATAGTAAAATAGCTTCAATTATATAATAAGTAGATTTACTGTAAAATAAAAAAAATCTATAACTTTAAAATATAGTATATAAACTACAAAACGTAGTGAAGGGGCAGTCGTCTTTTATTTACTAGTTTTAATGAAAAATTAAGGAATAAAGCAGAAAAGTCCAAATGTGCAAAAGAATCTTGCGATGGCGATAGTGTATAAAAATGATTATAATAAACAGGTCAGGGTTAACGTAATGGATACATATAAATATATGTACATGTAATGAAATCTAATATACTTAGCATGTTGTTGTACACAAACCAAATTGTATTCATTAGAATAAATTTGTATTTTAAATGTAATTGTCTACATCGAGGAGTAATAATAGTTTCGTTTAATAAAGCTTGGAGACATTTTAACACGCGTTATTTTGCAAACTACGCAAAATGTTTGAATATTTTTCCCAATTATACCAAACTGAAAAGAAATTCGAACTGACTTTCATAAGATGCGTTTCTGGTTTTATAATTTTGTCTTGCCTAACGATAATGTACGCAGTACTAATGGCATAACACATTGATGGAAACGTTCAATAAATCAATTGGAATTGAAAAGTTGTTTGGAAGTTACTTCGGTTTTAAAGTCTCAGAAAAGCGATTGCCTTTCTATTTGGAACTTGCTACAATGCATTTGCTAATACTGGTTATTTTTATATACGGCTCCTATTGGCATTTTATTATGATAAAGTTCAGCGATGGAATGTTTTTTGTAATCCATAATATTGTAATGGTACATTTATATATTTTAAATTTTTTTTCTATTTTATTTTTTGTATGTATATATCTTTCTTTTATTGAGTCATGTCATATAATAGAAATTCCAAAGCAGATGTATATTTGGAATTTCTATTATCGCAAATGTATATATTATTAATTAGGGTCTAGAATATATTAAGTTTTATTATGGTTAGTTTCAGAATATTATTTTTGTTATAGTTCCCAGAACCTTTTAGTTATAAGTGATTATATATTATAGAAAATTACTAAATTATGTATATTCCGGGAAAGAGTAATTATACCCGTATTGTATTCATATCATTACGTCCGGCGAAATAGATTCGAAAACCATTTCATTATAGAAAAACATTCTTGCTATTCTTAGGTAAATAGTCGATATAAAGATTAAAGAAGATGTTAATGGGTAGTTCTAATGGGTTCCACGAAATGACCATTATTCGGATTTATCGGGACCCGTATATATAGGCCATACGGAAAACCTGAGTGACAGTGGACCCATAGCCGGGGGCGAGTGACAGTGGACCCCTAGCCGGGGGCGAGTGACAGTTGACCCATAGCCGGGGACGAGTGACAGTTGATATAGCGGTACGATAGTCAACGGATAGTTGTGGACAGCCGACAAGTGTCGGATATACGAGTCGTCGTCGAATAATCGACAGATAGACAGTGTTCTGTGTTTTTAAGCCATAAGTGCAAAATCGGAGGCAAGGTTAAACGGAAATATTACGTTATCTTCGTCCAGATATATATATATATTGGCAAATAGTATAGAAAATCTTCGAGTGGTCAAGTGTCAAAAGAAGAAGTGATACCCATGTTAAAGAGGTACCTAAAGACTATAAAATTTGAGTGTCCATAGTAGATTTAAGATATATCTAGTTAAGAGTAGTAAGAAGCGTTTTTTCTAAGCGATTCAGATCGTTTGTTTTTTGATCGCGTAGTTTTGTGTTTCCGGATTAAATTTAAAAGGGGTGTGTTTGTTTGTTTTTTGAAACCCCTTTTTGAATCTGAATCGCTCTGAGGTCAGGGTAAAAAAGGAAAAGAGTCTCTATAGCCGGAGCTAATTTAATATTTTATAAACATAATAAATAATTTTGCTACATCACCCCATGTACTTTTATTTATATTTTTTCAAGGCGCCCAACAAATTATAATCTTTTTTTAAAACAAAGAGTACAGTAGCAATATCGACAGATACTGCGCTTACATTAATATCGAATTTAATGTTAGTCATTAAGTACCAGTTTCAAAATTAAATTAGGTCATTAACAAATACAATGAAAGAGATGCTAATTCAGTATCTATAGAAAAAATCAATAAGGTAAAATGCGCGTATATCATTTTACTCGAAAAAAGTAGAAAACTTGAACAAGACCTTTGGCACGTCGATGTTTATTATTCTTATAAATACGATTATTAGTTACTTGTTCCTTTTCAATCTTACAATCGACTACGTATTTGTACAAGTTCATATTACGACTACGGAACAATATTATAGAAAGCTTTCGTTTCAGTAAATATTTTAATTTATAATTACACCAAAGATAAGTAAGTAGTATTTAAATAATAAGCACATATTTTGAAATCTACTTTTTTCGGCAATGTAAACAGGCATTTATTAGAGTTCAGGATATCTGTCCTTACTTCAAAAAAAGAGGTTAATACCGCTACAAGAAAAAAATTTCTTGTATTTCTAAAAACACACGCGTCTTCTATGTATGAAAAACTCATCTTAAAAGTACCAATATTAGAAAAAACTACTTTGAAATATTACAAGTTAAGCTATGTAGTTTTTCCATAACTCAGATATGTCAGTGTGCACTGTACTATAGATTTATTTCAATAAATTTGACAAACATTAAAATCGCTTGAAGTTCCTTATGTTTCTATTAAAAACAAGAGCCCATAAAATGGCATTAGTTACGTTATTTTATATGGTTATCGTGATGTAAAATTAAAAATTAAGTTTTAAAACAAATCAATTCTTTCTGTCAAAGGTAGGTCGTTAATGACACATGAACTAATTATCTCTATTTACTTTTTGATTGTTTGGTAGAAAAGTCCCTTTAACAAAAGAAAACACATTCTTTTTGACCTTGACTGTCTTCGAAGCAGCGTCCATTTCCTTTGTGTGCGGTAGATCTCATCAGTAATAATTATAAAGAAATGCCTGTTGCGAGTATACCTGTTGGAAAATATATATTACTATCATATATATATATATATATATGTATGTGTATGTATGTATATATCGATATAAATGAAACTGAGATAATATAAAGTGTAAGTGATAATTCCTAAATACATTCTACAAAGAAAAGTATAGTATAATCACCGGTAAATATATGTAATAGTACTAATACTGCATATATGTACATACGTATATTTAAGGCAGTCGCAGTGAATATTACACAAATGGGCTATAAAATTATAGTTGTAGCATATGCGTGTAATTGGTGTTCTATTAAGCAAAATATTAGTCTCTACCATCTGAAAAATAACATAAATAATTTTATAAACGTGAATTAGAATTAGGCACCAGAACATTAATTTTACTTATCAAATGGACACAATCGATATATATGTACGAGGATAGTTTGACAAGTAGTGAGAAAGACACATAGGTGGCGCTCTAATTGGTAAAACAAATGCACTGTAATTTAGGTTGCCTATTTATATGTTTATATTGCGATATTTAAATAAATCGGTTGATTAGTTTATTTTTGACAGCTGATTGAAAAAGAAGCAACACGTCGTTTTGTTAAAATGGAAAAAGCAGAGTATCGTGCGGTGATTAAATACTTCGTAATTAAGAATATGAAAGCTACCGAAATAAAAGATGAGTTACGGGAAGCATTAGGTGAATCTGCTCCATCATCCGCCACAATAAGTAGATGGGTAAATGAATTTAAACGTGGTAGAACAAGCTGTGTTGATGAAGCGCGCTCTGGAGCACCTAAAATCGTGACTTCTAAGGAAATGATTATAAAAATCCATAATATTATTACGCAAGATCGACGACTCAAAGTGAGAGAGATAGTAGACATGGTAAATATTTCAACAGAACGCGTACCCTACATTTTAACGAAAGAATTGGGCCTTTCCAAGCTTTTGGCAAGATGAGTGCCGCGATTGCTTACAACCAATCAAAAGTTCACTCGTTTGTGCATTTTCAATGAATGTTTGGACCTTTATAAGCAGAATTCGGTTGATTTTTGTAGGCGGTTTGTTACTTGCGATGAAACTTGGATGCACTACAGTACACTCGAAACTAAACAACAGTCGAAACAATGGTTAGAACGTGGTTCTGCACCTCCAAAGAAAGCGAAAACCACTTTATCGGCAAACAAGGTGATGGCATCAATTTTTTGGGATTCAAAGGGCATTTCGCTCATTGATTGCCTTCAGAAAGGTGCCACAATAAACGGACAATATTATGCAGAACTTCTACAAAAATTAAATGTTGAGATTCGTGCTAAACGGCCAGGAATGGCAAAGAAAAGATTCTGTTTCACCAAGAAAACGCTTCCTCGCATACCAGCACAGTTGCGATGTCCAAAATCCACGAGTCGCATTTCCAATTAGTACCGCATGCGCCTTATTCGCCGGATCTAGCCCCTTCGACTTACACCTTTTTCCAAAATTGAAAACAGCACTAGGTGGAAAGAAATTTTCGTCTAACGACGAGCTTATCATCTTCGTAAATGAGTATTTTGCAAGCCTTCCGGAATCGCATTTTAGAGATGGCATAAGGGCATTGGAGCACCGTTGGAATAAATGTATTGCTCTTTTAGGAGAATATATTGAATACATATTTGTCTTGGGGGGAGTATTGGATAACGTTCCATCAAATGTCAGAGCCAATATGTATTACATGCATGATGGTGCATCAGCTAATAATGCCAGAATTATAAACTTCTCGAATAGAGGCAACACTACTGATAATGATGACAAAATAAATACGTTAATCGAGTCAAACTCACAGCACATAACACGTCGTTATATAAACATCCATCGGTCAAGCGTTTGTGATCATATGGAAAAGCTAGAATACATCAGCATACTCAATATTCATGTTCCTCATGAACTCAAAGAAGTTCACTTGAAGACGCGTATAAACATCTGCGATTTGCTCCTTAAATGGGAGGAAGACGATATTTTTGGAATCAATCGCACTTAAGAAATTATAAATAGAAGTAAACTATGAATAAGTACCTATTATTTTTAATCTTTCGAAAGTTTTTGTCTTAAAGACTTCTAATAATTAACTTTTCTGTAGCTATCTTCATAATAAATATTATTTCTTTGTAAAAACTTCAATATTTCAGCCTTCGTATGTTCGATAGCTTCTTCATCTCGCGACAGGTGAAGAAGCTATCCAGTATGAAGCATTGTCCATAATATTGGTAAGAGATATTTCTGAAACCACTCTTCAAATAACGGTGCTGTCATATCCTCGTGGAAGCCAAGATTATAATGTTTTGTTTTTTCCCGAAGTAACACATTGCCGATTCAATCGCTTTCAGAATTAGCGTGTAGAATATTCTATTTCCTTTGGAAAGATGGGGGTACATCTAATAAACATGCCTGTAAATCATCAATCCAAATTTTTTAATGGTTTCGTGAATGTCATACCAAGTTTCGTATACGTAACAAATAAACCGTCCTTCATCTTGGAATTTTTCCATGTCGATTAACTCTCTAGTACTACGATTACCCCTTCACTGGATATTTCCGGACAGTTCGGTCAATAGTAAAATTCACCTTTTATACAGAAGTGTCTCATTTACGTAACCTGCGTTAATTCCATAATTAACTCAGGTGATGCACATCAAACAGAATTTAGAGCATCACCAGAAGTTTAAAAAACCCTCCAGGCAATGGTAAGGGTATTAAGAATGATTTACAAGAGCGTTTCTGCGCTACGCACCAAGAATTTCCACCCTTCAAAATCAAGCAAGCAGGTGCTTGATGGCGGCCTACCTTTCTACTACACAGAAAGTTGATGGGCTTTATTTTAGCCAACTTATTTAAATCCAACTTAGTTGATTGGAAATTTAACTCACTCTTTCTATAAATTAAATTTGACAAATTAGAAATTGGGCTATAAAATTTCGGTGTGATACGGAATTAGTTTTCTTCTTGCAATCAAGATGACAACGAGGACGAAATAGGAACGCCATTACTTAAATATGATTTTTGACAAGTAAAAAACAGAATTTTTTTTAATCAGCGATTTAATAGCTAAAGTCAATAATATTAGTTTTTAACTTCGGCGGATGGAAACGAGAGGGCATTAAGTGTAGGAAAAAGCAAGAAAAATTGTAGAAACTCCTCTCGTTCAAGATAATTTACTCTAATTTTTTTCTTTCATAATGACTAGGGTTTCTTCAATAAACTAACCCCGGAAATTCAAAGCCAAAAGAGTCCTAAATCTCGAAAATAAGGAAAAATCTACCAACTCAAAATACCCAGAACAAAGAAGAGAAACTACTTTACAGAGTCAGATAAATACAAAGAAACGACTAAATTCTTCAAGACATAGTATATAAATCGTATGTAACCAACGAAGGAGTTTATCGATCAACCGCAACTTCGTGAAAGAAAAAATTAAAGAAACAAATTGCAATATATAATGAAAACGCTCTCTCAATATATAATGAAAACGCTCTCTCAATATATAATGAAAACGCTCTAATTTATATATTAAACTAAGAAACCTTATAGTGAAACAGAAATAAAAAAACTGACGAATCTGTAAAATCAACTAAATGCCTAATTTTTGTTACTCTCTGTGCCAAATCGAGTCAAAATCTGTTACGATAACTAAATCGACTCAAATCGGCTAAATCTAGTAGGTGGTTAAATCTCTCCACACGTTAGGTGCGCCAATGTTATTACGTCTCTCTACATACTAGTGTGGCGATTAATATTACAATGTCCCTAATTCTTATCTGAAGGATATCCTTGACTTCTTTGGGGGCTGGAACTATTCAGTAATTCGGAGAGTTGAGGAGGATTCACTCAATATAAGATCTTATAAATAGGCGCCACGGCATTTAAATCCCTAGAAGTGCGTGCCAATACTATTATTACACTGAGTACTGACCTATACTTTACATTATCTATTCACTATTCGATTGCTTATTACAAGTTAATGGTCATACTATCGCACTCAGTACTGACCTGTACTTTTAAATTACCATATGTAATACACACACACACACACACACACATATATTATAAGAAAACTGGCAATATAAATTCATGAACTATTGTATATGTTTGATTATAATATCGCTCTGGAAGGTAACGTATCCCTCGTTCACAATAAGAAAATAATAGGATTACCTTGTGCAAGTTCTGAAATTAATGTAATAGGGTAGAGTCAGAGTGGCTCCCCAAGCTGTTCACAAGCCTGATTCAATTTTTTATTTCCCGAAGATCTCATAACAGAGAATGCTGCTTGTCTTCCTCAAAGCACTCGAATGTTGTAGTACTATGTCATAATTTGATCCCTCTGGATTAGTTGCTATCCAGTTTAATTCACCCTACTTTCTCTAGCTAAGGAACATGTACTTACTTCAGGTAACGCCAAAAAGCAGCTCGCACTGCTTCCAAGGACCCTGCATATAACGTAAAAGAAAAAAAAACATAATTAGATATAAGTAATACAAAGCTCATTATTCCTACCTCAAATAGATAGAGTCGCTTAACCAAAAATTAATTCTCTTTTGTGGAATTTTACAACCCAATAAACCAAGACGGACGTCCATTTCCACACCAAGGTGTAATTTATCGGCTATTTATATACCACGTACCTCATAAATCGATAAATATAATCGGTTGGTGTGTATTCGTTCCGATATACAGTCGCAAGAAAATTCCTTCCTTTATTTAAAACAATCAATCGTCCAATCTCGTTTTCTTTCAGAACACTTATGATCTGAGTTTAGGTTTACAAAAGAGAGAGAATCACTCAATAAAGTAGGTTATTGCAAATTCATTATTACAGCAATTACGCAAAAGTCCTAGAAGAGACAAGAAGAAACCGGTCGCATATATTATATGTATCTACTTAGGATTAAATAGTACAGATGGCGTAACATGCCCTTTTACAACGTACGCACGCTAAAACACACAACATACACATGCTAAAAAGAAATGTGGAACAGTTTTGCAATCGACATCCCAAAAGTAACCCAGTCCACGTAGAATTTTGTGTGATTTTTTCTTGTAGACCATTACAATAAATAATAATAGCGACTTTGTTTTTCCCATATCTTCATTGAAGTCCAATACTATTCATTCTTGGTCAATTTATTCTTAAATTTGATTAAACATTTTGCTTTTGACTAAAAAACCTTAAAATTATTAAAAACCAATAAAAGAAGACTTATTTATATTTTCAATTCTATACCTATACCTTAAATATGGAATTAGAAGGACCTTTTATGTTCCTTGAAATACTTTTTGATTTATAAATTGTTTGTTTTTAATAAAAGTGATATTATCTGTAAATAAAATTCTAGGTCACCTGTATTTGATAATAAGGCTAACAAGACTAATCTATTTCTTAATTTTTATTATATATTGTATTAATGTGTACCTTCTTCTGAATAAATAATATTAGTTAAATAAATCAGGAAACATACAATATACATTATGTAACTACAGTTCAAATTATGTACACACAAACACATAATGATTTTTTTTTGTATAAATGGTATATGTGTGCGCGATCAATTCTGAAACTATTTTAATTTATCGAACATATTCGTATACTTCATGTAGAGGTTTATATTAGAAATAACAATGGCTTCTTTAAAAGTAGCTTCAAGATATTCTAACATGTATTATTTGATCGTTTTAACGAAATATGCAAACATTTTCAACATTTTTCCCGGTTGTGTTAAGTCGAAGAAAAAATTCAAAATGACCAAAACAAGATCTGTTTCTGGTTTTTTAATTTTATTATGTTTGACAATAATATACGCTGTCTTAATACCGCATCGTTTCAATTCTAAGACAAAGAGTACAATGTCCATCTATATAATGCGTGGAATATCTTCTATTACCTTAATGCTGATCAATTGGATTACTTTGATTAACACTAATTATCGATATAGAAATGTATTGTTGGAAACGCTTAATAAATTAATGCGAAACGAGAATACGTTTGAAACGTGTTTCTCACTGAAGAACGTAAAAAAACGCTGGACATTTTACTTAGAATTTGCTATAATGCATTTGCTAATACTCTGTATTTCTATCTACGACGCATATTGGTATTTTATTACACAAAAATTAAGCGAAGGCGTATTTTTTATAATACACAACATCGCTAGATATTATGCATACATTATTACTACCCTAATATGTAACTTAATGTTTGTCATCAAGTGTCAGTTTCGAAACTTAAATTCGATTATTAGTGATTATTATGAAAACGATGTCAATTTAATATCTATAGAACAAATCAATAAAATAAAGTGCACCTATGTTATGTTACTTGAACAAGTAGAAAATTTTAACAAAATATTCGGCATGTCCATTTTTCTTATCCTTATCAATACGATTCTAAGTTGTTTATTTTTTTTCAATCTCACAATCTATTTTCGCTATTTTATAGACTCCTACCATGATTACGTAGCATTATTATGGATGGTTTTTCTTTCGGTAAGTACTACAAATATTAGCTTTAGTTTATTTTAATAAAGCATTTATTTTTGGGTGAATTCAAACAAATTTTAAAGTCTTTCAAGCCAGAAACTTTTCCAATAATTATAAGAAATGTGAAAAAATAATTAATATCTTTTGCATATGAATTATTTATGGTAAATTTCTTTAATTATTTCCGACATACATTTCCTTTAATAATTTTTGTTCGAATTCAACATACATAGTATCGGATGAATATGGATAGTAATACTTTGGTAACAAATGTACAGCAATTTATTTTATTAAAAAGCTTTGTCGTGTTGTTGTTAACCTATCTTTTGCATTTGTGATTACATAATGTTTTATAGAGGAGATAATAAAATAAGAAAACTTTTTAGAGGTCACTCTAATGTATAATTTTTTATTTATAAAAATGTAAACTTCTTCAAGAATAAATTAAAATTCGGTGGGGCATGTTTCATTAATCCTACGAGGGAGCGTTTTTATATTCGCGGAATGAGCGGGTTGTAGAGGGGTGAGTAGGCGCATTGGGGGCGTGGTCTGTGCAGCGACTCATGATTAGTATAAATACGAAGTTTCATTGTTATTAGACAGTTAGTCTTTGAGCTATCGTCAACCAAGTAACATAATCAGGAGTGAAAAGTGAAATATGGAAAAAATCGAATATCGTGCCGTTATAAAGTTCCTTACCAGGCAAGGAAAATCAGTCGCGACCATAATGAATGAGATGTCATTGGTTTACGGCGACTCTTGTCCAGAAAAAACCATGGTGTACAAGTGGCATAGTTTATTTAAACAAGGAAGGGAATCCCTTGAAGACGACCCGAGGCCGGGCAGGAGCATTGAGGTGACCACGCCAGCACTTATACAAAAAGTTGAACAAATTGTACTCGAAGATGCTCGACTAAAGAAGAAACAACTCACAGAAATGGTTGGAGTATCGGATACAACAATTTTTAAAATCCTACACGATCATCTCGGCATGTCTAAGGTCAGCGCAAGATGGGTGCCGAGAATGCTCACGCCGCCGCAAAAACAACAGCGCGTAGAGTGTTCGCGTGCATTTTTGGACCTCTGTAATGAAGACAAGGATGGTGTATTGAGTGGAATTGTTACTGGAGACGAAACTTGGGTTCATCATTATGAACCTGAGTCCAAACAAGACTCCATGCAGTGGCATAAAAAGGACACAGCACCTCCCAAGGAATTTAAAGTGTCACAATCAGCTGGGAAACTCATGGCAACGGTATTTTGGGACTTGGAAGGAATATTGTTGATTGATTATAAAGATAAAGGTGTTTCTATAACCGGAAAATATTACGCTTCATATTAGAGCGACTAAAAGAAGCCATTAAAGAGAAAAGACGGGGAAAATTGACAAAAGGTGTTCTGCTTTTGCACGACAACGCGCCCGTCCACAAGAGCCGCGTTGCGTTAGCTGCCCTGCATAAGGTGGGCTTCGAAATTGTGAATCACCCACCCTACAGCCCAGACCTGGCCCCGAGTGATTATTACCTGTTTCCGAAAATGAAAAAAGAGCTGCGGGGTAAAAAATTTACTGCCGATGATGAAGTCAAGGAGGCAGTTTCGGCGTATTTTGCAGATAAAGAGAAATCATTTTTTTATGAGGGTATAAATAAATTAATTGAAAGATGTGAAAAATGTATCCGTCTTGCAGGTGAATATATTGAAAAAGAAAAATAATTTGGTTTTTTATTTCCACCCCTTGTCCCCCATTCCGCGAATATAAAAACGCTCCCTCGTAATTTAACCGATGTTTGTAATTTAGAAAATTAAAACTTAAGATTTTATTTAAACGACCAACAGTATATAAAATATTAATCTCTTTGGACAAGTCTCGTTAATTATTAGAAACGTCTCTACTTCTATGTCAGTCTCAGCATTTATTTTTGGAAAAAAATGAAAGTAATGAAACTATGTAAGAAAACTTCACTTACATATACACTGACTGAGGGCAAAATCAGTTTTATCGAATCTTTAAAACAGTTATCAAGCAGGCTGAGAAAGAAAATAGTATCGCTCTGATAACTTTTCGTAAGTGTGCAAAAGCTCGGAATAAAATTTTTATAATTTTGATATTATTAAAAAGTAAATCATAGATTTGTTTATTCCGCAATAGATCCTTTTAATGGAACATCACAAAACCGACCGACATTGTTTGAATACCGGCAATGGTCAAAGTAGTTAAGAACAGAATTCACCGTAATCCGCTGTCAAAGCAAAAAATCATAGTCAAAGAAATGCAGACATCGACAAGAAGTATGTCCCCCATTTTCAAAAGTGACGAAGATGTGGATTTTCAGAAAAAGTACAGGATATCTGCTGACCAATGCTTTAGGAAAGATAAGGCTGGAAAAATTTAAGATGTTATTTAGCACGATACGCGGACAATAAACGTCAGAAAATTTTATTTACCGAGGAAAAAATATTTACTATTGAAGAATAAGTAAAATGATCGTGTACAAAGGGTACTAGGAGAGTTTTGCAATATGACGCAACAATGAATCGTAAGAAGCTGCTTGTTGCTGCATGTTGAGACATGTTCAGACGTGCATAGCAGCCGCCGCGCCATGTCGATGAGCTCAGATATTCATTAGCAGTGAGAGTGTAAAGTGCTTGCGATATCGTTGTGGTCACAAAATGAGATAAGGGTAGTTTTGCGTTATAATTTCGTGCGTGGTTTAAACATAGACCAATGCTTCGAAGAAATGACTCTTGCACTAGGTGATGTTTGTCCACATCGCACAACGATATTCAGGTGGTATAGAGAAATAAAATAAATCTCGGTATGCGAACAATGTCGTGACAGATGACGAGACTTGGCTGTACTATTACAATGTGCCGAGCAAAGCTCAAAACAAAGTTTGGGTCTTTGATGATGAAGACACACCCGTAGTTGTCAGAAAAGACCTATCTGTAAAGAAGAAAATGATCTCAAATCGAATGGAATTGCGGAACGCGTCGTTTTGGACACACAGAAAACAGTCACAGCTAAGTGGTATACTGAACAGTGCCTGCCTAATATCATTGGATCTATGAAGAACCTGCGGCCAAAGTCAAGAATGGACATCTGGTTCCTCCATCACGATAATGCTCCAGCTCATCACGCCAAAGCCTGCACCGAATGTTTGACCACGACAGGATTGAAACTTCTCGAGCACCCTCCCTACAGTACAGATCTTGCTCCCTGCAACTTTGCACAACGAACACAATTACTTTTTTATTATAAGTTTTTCGAGTGCATCGATAATTGTTTCACTATAAGGAAATGCTTTAGTTACATAATTTATTTTAGTAACATGGCATTTAAATTAACTGCAGCCGGCAAACGTTTAAATGAAAATCCAATATCGAAGACTTTCTTTCGATATCGCAACTACTTAAGAGAATAAGGCGAAAACAATGAATAATCTTTTTTAACTTCAGCTCATGATCAGGAGTTACAAAATTCCATGCTAGTACTTGATACGTATAACATATTTAGACGTATAGGTAGGGTGACCTCCATTATTTCAAATTATTTTCTCACTTTCTATGAATGTCTGTAGGTCGGGTTGTTATTAAGGTTAATGCGTTAATTCGATTTAGTATCAGGAGTGGATTTTTTAAAACATATTGCACTGTATATTATTAGTACATTAACTTGAATAAATCCATGAAGTGGCGATGGGATATTATTTCAGTTGTTAGACCTATTTCTATTGTTTAAAAGATTTATGCATATTCGACGTTTCAGCAATTCGTCGTCTGTCGTCACAGAGCCGTCCTAAGGAGCACTGTTTCTTGCTAAACTTATTTCCTTCATAAATTCGTCTGGCAAATTCATACGCTTTTTAGATCCCGGTTTCGAAGTTGCATAACATTAATAATTTCGCACACTTGGCCGTTTGACTACTAAGGAGTATAGAAATTACAATCTTGAAACTCTATATAAATATAAATTAGCTGTACATGGATATTGTAGGTATACAGGACTTTGTTCACTGGCTTTTTTAGTCGGGTTTTTTCATTGTTAAAATTAACTTATTATTGTTTGCGGTCTTCTTTGTTGCTCTGACGTTGTATATGTTAGGGATATTATCCCTAACCTTCTGCTTCTTTCAAATAGGCCTGTGTCATATGGAATTATCATGGTACACGTTTTGTTCTTCTGGCACCAGATCTCGTCCTACTGTCATATTTTGCTGCTTTCAAAGTATTTTTATGTATAATCATTTTCCATTAGTATGTTTGTGATGCTAGTTATTTCTTCTACCATAATTTTTACGCTATTGGAATGGTTGCAGTGAGAATATTGCCCGTATGAGTTAATTTTCTATACACCGTAGTCTTCAATGTGCTATCACTTTTCTTCTGTATCAGGATATCTAGAATGGTATAAGGTAGTATACCATTCGAGACGATGACGACAATAGACTGACATGGAAACGTCGACTTATATAAATTCTTTAAACGGTGGAAATATCCAAAATAACAACTCGAATAATGTAAGAATATAATATGCATCAGCTGCACAGATTAGAGATATGTAGCACAAAATAAAATGCTACATATAATATAAAACGCCGCACAAGTTACAAGTCTAAGGCTAGTACACATGAAATGTCAGATTAGATGATTAGACATATGATTTTTAAAATAAAAATAAATTTCAAATAAGCCTAGACTTATTTAAAGATGATGAAAGTTTCAATAGTTTCTATTTCTTCTCTTATCCATTAAGAAATTGTTTTTCTTTTAAGAAACCGCCCAGTAATTAAGATAAGATTACTTGGTAATAAGTCAAGTAAATATAGTAGCTTCGGTAGAATTTTGAAATTTCATAGTTTAAATCATTGTTTCAAAATTGTTTATAATAGGATCTTGCATGATCGTCTAATAAAAATATATCTTCGTGTACGTGAACTGGATGCTATAATTTTAATTTATGTAAATTTTTTGAACATAGTGCTAGTACCTATTAGCTGTTATAGTTTCGGGATTGAGTAAGAAAAATTTATTAATTAAAGTGTCAAAAATGCAATAATGAAGTTTAACTTTCATAGAACCATAAATGCCATCGCTAAGATAGGAACTAAAACAAGTTTCAAAATTTGTCTATGGTATCAGCATTCTCGGTACATGCAAATAATTAAATGCATATAAGAATAAAGTGACGACTATAAAGTTAACACGTGGCCTCTAATTGATCTCGAGTACTGATAAAATTAGCAAAAAGTAATGAACAAAACAGATTATCTGTGTATAAAATAAGGAAATAGCTATGTTTATTAGAAAGAAATTTATGCAAACCCGTGAAAGAACAAAGAATGTCGATACAACTAAATAAATATTATAGGCATTTCCTAATGAACAAAACAGAAAGTAATGGGGAGAAATGTAACTTAATGGTTTATTATATAACCAGAAACATTAGTAATAATTTTTAAGAAATAATCAATGTAACTAACATTCAAGAGACAGTATTTAATATCAAATCAAGAAAATTAAGGGACGATTTTGTAATAAATTTTATGTGCAAAAAAATATCACGCTTATTATGCATTTCATTCAAAAAACTAATCTAACATTGACGGGCGAATGTATTTTATATGCCTATTTAAAAAATAATGTAACTAACATGCATTACATAAATAAATTTAAAAACATACCAAAATTTTAAATTAATATCAATTAATGTCATTTTCGTGGTATACTTAAAACTATTTATTTAAGAGGTTAACAAACCATAATCTGTAATATATTTGCCCTTATTTTCGATTATTTTTACCAAACATTTCCTAGCGTTGTTATTTAGCTATTATAAAACTCACGAAGGAATTTTTAAGATTATTTGCATTACCAAAATACCAAAGTTTCGTAAAAAAATATTGATGCAGTGCATGACGTGATATCAAGCTGTCGAATTGGACTAAATCCAATCTATACGACTGGATATATATACATAAAATATAAATTTAAGTACATATTACATACGAGGGTAGTTTGACAAGTGGTGAGAATGGAAAAGAAAAACGAATTTTTTAAATACAAAATAATTTTTATTTTTCAATATATTCTCCTAAAAGTGCAATGCATTTATTCCAACGGTGCTCCAATGCCCTTATGCCATCATTAAAATGCGATTCCGGAAGGCTTGCAAAATACTCAAAGGCGCATGCGGTACTAATTGGAAATGCAACTCGTGGATTTTGGACATCGCAACTGTGCTGGTATGCGAGGGAGTGTTATCTTGGTGAAACGGGATCTTTTTCTTTGCCATTCCTGGCCGTTTAGCACGAATCTCAACATTTAATTTTTGTAGAAGTTCTGCATAATATTGTCCGTTTATTGTGGCACCTTTCTGAAGGTAATCAATGAGCAAAATGCCCTTTGAATCCCAAAAAATTGATGCCATCACCTTGTTTGCCGATAAAGTGGTTTTCGCTTTCTTTGGAGGTGCAGAACCACGTTCTAACCATTGTTTCGACTGTTGTTTAGTTTTGGGTGTACTGTAGTGTATCCAAGTTTCATCGCAAGTAATCGCCTGCAAAAATCAACCGGATTCCGCTTATAAAGATCCAAACACTCATTGGAAATGCGCAAACGAGTGAACTTTTGATAAGTCGTAAGCAATCGCGGCACTCATCTTGCCGAAAGCTTGGAAAGGCCCGATTTTTTCGTTAAAATGTGGTGTACGCGTTCTGTTGAAATGTTTACCATGTCTGCTATCTCTCTCACTTTGAGTCATCGATCTTACGTAATAATATTATGGATTTTTATAATCATTTCCTTAGAAGTCGCGATTTTGGGTGCTCCAGAGCGCGCTTCATCAATACAGCTTGTTCTACCAAGTTTAAATTCATTTACCCATCTACTTATTGTGGCGGATGATGGAGCAGATTCACCTAATGTTTACTGTAACTCATCTTTTATTTCGGTAGCTTTCATACCCTTAATTACGAAGTATTTAATCACCGCACGATACTCTGCTTTTTCCATTTTAACAAAACGACGTGTTGCTTCTTTTTCAATCAGCTGTCAAAAATAAACTAATCAACCGATTTATCTAAATATCGGAATGTAAACATATAAATAGGCAGCCTAAATTACAGTGCATTTGTTTTACCAATTAGAGCGCCACCTATGTGTCATTTTCACTACTTGTCAAACTATCCTCGTACATACATTTGTTTCATGTCCTAATCGACATCTCGGTATGACATATTAAGAACAGTTTGGACATGAAACAAATTTCTGAGAAATACTTAAATGTTGTTAAAAAGCATGACATGAAAGCATCACGCTTAATTTGTGCTCAGTTTAAAAAAGCTGCTCACTCCTTAAGCTGTGTTAGTGGATGAAACTTGGGTGCATTTCTACAATTTATAAGCAAAATAAGAATGGATGGAATGGTTCTCCAAAATCCAAGAAAAAGGCGCCCTGCTCAAAAATCAACTGGAAAAGTTTCTTAGTTTTTTAGGAATATCATGGAACAATCGTGATTAATTTTCTGGGTAAAAATAAAACATACGTACGAACGTACATCGCTATGGAACAAATTCGTCGTTAAAGGATCGAATTATCATACTTAAACGCCTTCTTATTTACCTCCTTATTCACCTGAACTGTCTTTTCCTGATTATAATCTCTTCTTCCAACAGAAATAAAGTTGAAACTGTTGTATTACTGCATAATTAATGTACTCGTATTTAGTTAAAATGAGATTCTGTTGAATAATAAAATATTTATAATTTGAAATTTTATTGGCTTCTGTAGAAAACGAAAAGTGAATGAATATATCGTCGTATAGAAACTATATTACTAGACCTGATATGTTTGCCTTATATTTAGTTTTTATAGCACATTTTCTTTATTGTTGCAGATCATAATTTTTACTATAGCAAATGTATGTGGAAGTATGACGGAATCGGCTAAACGAATAGAATTTTCATTGTACATACTGTATATACAACAAAAAGAAATACAAAACATTTATTTGCAAGAAGAAATGTTAACCACTGTCAGGATGATGATTCAAAAATATCCTATTGTATGTGCCGCAGGATTCCTAAATGTAGATCATCGTATGTTGTATAGAGCAACCGAAATAATTGTAACTTACATAGTTTTTATACTTGAATTCTATGAATAAACAACTTCATATGTATACGCTAAGCTAATTTATGACAGATAGTCCAGATAAACACGTAAACGTGTGTTACTACTACAGTTTTTCGTTTTAAATATAAACCAAAAATGAGAAGTTACAAAACGTCTGAAAAACATTCTGTCGATTTCCTTTTTCTTGTTTCAGTTTTATTAATTGTTGATTCTCGAAAATCGGGCATAAATTATGTGAAAATTGATGAAATATTTGCACCACGAATTATTTTTCATTAGTTTATGTTGTATAATATATATAATAGTATAATGAAAATTTAGACTATGTAAAAACTATTAACACTTCTATTTGCCAAAGAATCTAGAAAGCAAACATTAACCTCAGATCTACAATTTTATATTCTAATTCACTTCTCTATGAATTATTACAACACATTTTATAACTTTTACTTGGTATTTTTATTGATTTAAAAAAATTTTTATTTACTTTCTTACTCTCAGTGAATTACTTTTCGACATGCATGTTTGGCTTTAGTTCATGTACTTTGTAATTATTGTATTATTAACAAAGTATTGATTTGTTGATTAATTATTAGTAATTAAAGTCGTGTTTTAAATTTATTTACAAAGAAAACTGCAAATAATAAACAAAAACAAAGTACATTTAATCAACTACTCGAATTGCTTGTTCTTAGTTATACGAGGACAGTTTGACAAGTAGTGAGAATGACACATAGGTGGCTCTAATTGGTAAAACAAATGCACTGTAATTTAGGCTGCCTATTTATATGTCCACATTCCGATATTTAGATAAATCGGTTGATTAGTTTATTTTTGACAGCTGATTGAAAAAGAAGCAACACGTCGTTTTGTTAAAATGGAAAAAGCAGAGTATCGTGCGGTGATTAAATACTTCGTAATTAAGGGTATGAAAGCTACCGAAATAAAAGATGAGTTACGGGAAACGTTAGGGGAATCTGCTTCATCATCCACCACAATAAGTAGATGGGTAAATGAATTTAAACGTGGTAGAACAAGCTGTGTTGATGAAGCGCGCTCTGGAGCACCTAAAATCGTGACTTCTAAGGAAATGACTATAAAAATCCATTTGTTACTTGCGATGAAACTTGGATACACTACAGTACACCCGAAACTAAACAACAGTCGAAACAATGGTTAGAACGTGGTTCTGAACCTCCAAAGAAAGTGAAAACCACTTTATCGGCAAACAAGGTGATGGCATCAATTTTTTGGGATTCAAGGGCATTTTGCTCATTGATTACCTTCAGAAAGGTGCCACAATAAACAGACAATATTTTGCAGAACTTCTACAAAAATTAAATGTTGAGATTCGTGCTAAACGGCCAGGAATGGCAAAGAAAAAGATTCTGTTTCACCAAGACAACGCTCCCTCGCATACCAGCACAGTCGCGATGTCCAAAATTCACGAGTTGCATTTCCAATTAATCCCGCATGCGCCTTATTCGCCGGATCTAGCCCCTTCCGACTTCCACCTTTTTCCAAAATTGAAAACGGCACTAGGTGGAAAGAAATTTTCGTCTAACGACGAGCTTATCATCTTCGTAAATGAGTATTTTGCAAGCCTTCCGGAATTGCATTTTAGAGATGGCATAAAGGTATTGGAGCACCGTTGGAATAAATGTATTGTTTTTTTAGGAGAATATATTGAAAAATAAAAATTATTTTGTATTTAAAAATTCGTTTTTCTTTTCCATTCTCACTACTTGTCAAACTACCCTCGTAGCGTATTTTTCTCTTACTCTATATCTTGTAAAAACATATAAGAATAAACTTATAAATATTTTACTCTGCTTATTGTGTCCTTCATCTCATTGTATCCATCATCCCATGTTGTAATTAACTCGGGAACCGATAATGCAGCAGCTATTAATTACCTTCGGTTATAATTTATTAAGAACGATGTATACATCTCAAGATAAAAGTATTTTTATAGTGAAATGTTAAAAAATACTTTTAAAATGTTTATACAAATTCAATACCAATACTATATTTATCTAAATTCTGCAACCATAATTAAATGAAAGATCTTTTTTTAAAAGTTCATTTTGAAAAGCTATATATTAAAGGCGCTCACTCCAGTCAGCACTAGTGCTCGACCCGAATATATTTCCAAATTGAACACTCTAGCCTGCATTAGATACATATATCTTCTAGACTTTCATTTTCTAATGGTTTTGTCGACAAAGTATTCAATAAAAATGGATACTCTAGCTTCAAATATATTATTGTACATTTCATATGACTGATTTACAAGCTTGGTCATTTTTCATAACACGACTCTGTGGCCATTTTTAAAATATGATACTCAATCCTCAAACGCCTAACTTGTCAGATCAATATCATAAATAATTATATTTACACCCAGCTATCGCTAATCAGATATTCTCATCAAGTTTTCACGTTTCGTGTAGCCTTTTTGAAATTATTGTTTCCCTCAGCACTGGTTTACGGATTTTTTATTTCGAAATTTTCCTTAACGAGTTTCTAAATTAAAACTTTTAAATATTCGACAGCTTATATATACATATATATATAAGGTCTAGTAAAACGAAATCCATTATTCTTGCATTCAATTGAAGGTTTTATTTAGCATAGTTAGAATGATCCGACTTAGGTCAAATATGCACCGTTTTGTTCGATAACTTGTTGCCATTTTGAAGGTAATTTCATAATGCCTCTCTCATAGAAACCCTCGTCCCTATTGGTAAAAAACTGGGACAGTCGATTTTCACAAGCTTCTCTTGAGGCGAATTTTTCACCAGCAAAATCATTCGCCATAGACAGGAACAGGTAGTAATCACTTGGTGCTAGGTCCGGACTATAAGGTGGATGCATAACAACCTCCCAACCAAACTCCCGAAGCTTCTGGCGAGTCACTATCGATGTGTGTGGCCTGGCGTTGTCCTGGTGGAACACAATTCCTCTCCTATTGGCCAAAGCTGGCCGCTTCTGGGCGATTGCTTCCTTCAGACGGTCCAATTGTTGACAGTACAGGTCCGAATTAAGAGTTTGGCCGTAGGGAAGCAGCTCATAGTAGATAATTCCTTGCCAATCCCACCAAACACACAGCAAAACCTTCCTGACCGTCAAGCCTGGCTTGGCCACCGTTTGCGCCGGCTTACTACGATTCGACCACGACCGTTTTCGCTTGACGTTGTCGTAAGTGATCCACTTTTCATCACCAGTAACCATCCGCTTCAGAAACGGATCGGTTTTGTTGCGATTCAGCAGCGATTCGCAGATGGAAATTCGGTCCATGAGGTTCTTTTGCGTTAATTCGTGTGGCACCCATACATCAAGCTTCTTTTTGTATGCAACCTTATTTAAATGGTTCCAAACGGTTTTTTGTGCAATGTTTAGCTCCTGGGCAATCGAAACAGTGCTTACATGACGGTCGGACTCGACGATTTCCATTATTTTATCGATATTTTCGACAATTGGCCTTCCAGAGCGTGGTGCATCTTTGACATCAAGATTACCGGAACGGAATCGACGAAACCAAAATTGCGCATGATTGACTGTTACAGTATCAGGACCATAAACACTATTCACATTTTTAGCTGCCTGGCTTGCGTTTTCGCCTTTATCTAAGAAAAACTGTAAAATATGGCGTATTTTAACTTTGCTGGTGTCCATCTTTGACGCGCGCTCAAATAATATTAAGTCAAGTAATCACAAAACTGTCTGAGAAGTTCGTTTAGTACGAAATCTTATCTTTCGAACGCCATCTAGCGGAACGCGATCGCACTTATACAACGCGAGATACAGATTACTAAAGCCATCTATTGGAAAAATAATGGATTTCTTTTTACTAGACATTATATATATATATATATATATATACATATATATTATTATATATTATATATATATATATATATATATATACATATAAAAGAATGTTTGTCTGCATGTCCTTTATAGAATCGTAAACTATGCATTTGATCGTGTGATGATCTTTAGCAAAGTTGTTGTGCATGAGCCCACGAAGGTTTCTAAGTTGGTACAATTAATTAAATTAACTAAAATAATTAATTAATTAACTTAATTAATTTTATTCATTGTCTACAGCGAATGTGTATGTGAAGGATCTGACTGCTGATTGACGTTCCGAACGCATTTGCTGTGCAGTTTTTTTCGAATATCATCGTGAGTGGAATTAAAATCGATTTCAACAATTCCCGAATGCTGATTCTTTTCACAAATTTTCCTCAGCGAATTGGTGATCACCGTCAATATTAACATTTCCATCCGTGTGTGAACAGCCGGTTCAATTAGATTGGATACATTGTGAGATTTGGATTGCTGATTGACATCTAATAAATTCAAACGTATTTTTCACATCGTTCCCGTATAATTATGCCTCCAAAGCGACAAGCCGATCTACACCTCAAGCACGGAAGAAAAGAGCATTACGCGCCTCAAAATCAGACGAGCAACGAGCATTAAGGCTGGAAAATCTTCGAGTACATGCCGCTGAGACCCGTTCGTCTGAATCATCTGAACAACGATAAGTTAGGTTAGAAACTCATCGAATACGTACTACTCAGGCCCGTTCGTCTGAGACAACTGAACAACGGGAAAGAGAATGGAATACCCGGCGAAACGACAACATATAAGTCCATCGATACTGTGGTGAATCAAGACGAAGTTGTCAACTGAATTCTTGAATTCGCTTGATTTGCCAGGCATGCCACCGCACGTTCTTACATTGAAAATTGGCGTACCCATCATTCTTCTTCGAAACATAAATCCACCACGACTTTGCAACGAAACCAGACTCTCAGTCAAGAAAATGATGAACAATGTTATCGAGGCAACAATTTTGACTGGAAAATTTCAAAGGTGAAGACGTACTGTTGCCACGTATTCCAATGATCACGACAGATATGCCATTCGAATTCAAACATTTGCAGTTTCCGGTACAACTCGCCTTCGCAATAACTATCAACAGAGCACAAGGATAATCGTTGCAAGTGTGTGGATTAAATTTGGAGAATCCATGCTCTCTCATGGGCAGCTCTATGTGGCCTGCTCATGCGTCGGAAAACCTTCTGATTTATTCGTTTACGCACCAGATGGAAAAACAAGAAATATTGTGTATCCCACAGCACTTCAATAAATATCTAAATGAAATGAAACGCTGCAATGTCACAATTTTTTCAAAATGTACAAAATCAATAAAATGACTCGAAATGAATTGAATATTTGTGTAATGTCTTTCCTTCAAATTTATTTTAGTTGGTGGCGTAGCAACGCGCGCAGGGTACAGCTAGTTCCATATAAAATAAAGAATGCTATTTAATTCTCTAAATGGATACAATTCTAACGAAGTTTTTGTTTTAGTTGAATAAAGTGTCACGACTTTTTGTACATACATATATGTTTTCCATAAATATCAATTAGAGTTTAAGAAACATTTAGCAATTAAGAATATATCTTTTTAAGCAAACTTGAAAAGAGTGTATGTATATATATATACATATATATATTATATACTATATATAGACATCTCCTGATTGCAGATTGCATAGCAACATGTATATTTATTATACGGAAGACTTTGCATCTTACCTGTATATTGCCATAACAATTTTCTTCTATATGTTTAGTGCTTATTCTTTCTTCCTTTTTTATAAAATATCGAGTGGGGTGAGATTCTAAAAGAAACATAAAAAGAGGTATTTCATTTTATATATAGTAGTATATGCAGTAAGGTAAGTACGCGTTGCTTACTATATAAAAAATCTCTATCAGTTATGATTTAATACATATCCATTTTCGCAAATTTATTAGTAAAAAAACAAATTAAAAGTAGCAGTTACTCTAATTATTAATTTTAACATTTCTGAGAACATTTTGTAGAAATTATGCGATGATAATTTAACAATTACTGTTTCATCAAAGTTTAGTGCCGGTTATTTTAATTATAATGTTCACTAATTGCGTGTATGAATTTTTCAATTTCGCTAAAAAAATCTGTCCTTTTTCAAGATTATGCAGTTAAAAATACTATATCAGAAAGAAATAGCATTTTGCGTTTCTGCATCACAGAAAAATCGACGAACATGTAAATATGCGTAGGTTAGGAGTCAATCAGTTGCTTTGCTTTAGGGTTCATTATTGGAAGTTGGCTTATTATTATTAAATAAGGTCAAAGATGACATCGATTATTAGAGATATATAACGTCGTTCTATTTTTTAATGAAACCATAAACGTAAAAAATCAAACGCACACTGCATCTAATTGTTTCTGATAAAATGAAATTACTATGTGAGTTGTTGATATGTTTTGTTTTATTGAAGTTCGTTTGTGGTGAAATGCTGAAACAAATCGACTCTTACGAAAAATTCAAAGAAAATTTTCCAACAGAGTATAACGACGGTAAGAATTTTTTAAAGCAAAAGTGATGATGCCATTTATTATAATAATGTCTAAAGACGAATTTTATATGTGCGTTATCAAAATTTTTGATCACTATATTCTAAATTATTTAAAAACAAAACGAAAACTTAGTTTAGTTATCTTTACTTGCATACACTTATTATTATTTTTGTTGAACAATTAAATTTATTTATATTAAATGTATTTCCTAGACTATCAAAATATGTTCATTTTTAGAAAAAGATGTGACTTGATAGGAACAAGCAATTCCATTTCTGTCACTAAAACACTCAAAAGGTACTTTTTAAATCATTTTAAAATGAACAATAGAAAGCAAGAATTCTATTAAAAATATAAAATTCGATGAATTTCTATCTTAAATATTGATTTCTATCAATTTTAGTTTTGCATATATATATATATATATATATATATATATATATATATTATTGAATGCAGCGTCCTATAATGCTCAAACATATCCAAAATATTCCTGTTAAATAACTAAGGGGTTTTCCAATAGGGACTTGACAAATTTTAATTCAATTTGTGAACGCACCCTTTCACCAATCATCGAACCGTCACTGTCAATTTATTCAGTAAACTTTTTCATCATGGTAAAGTACACGAACAAACAACGTCAAATTATAAAAATTTACTACAGAAATTCGAAGTCGGTGACCGCTACTTTAAGAGCGTTAACTCCGATTTTCGATCGTAATTCTCGCCCTAGTAGACAGGCAGAAACAAGTTTAATGCAAAAATTTGAGTCTACATATTCGTTGTGTGATGTTGCCGTGCCAGTGAGACAACGGGTTGGTCGAAGTGTCGAAAATATCGCTGCCGTTGAAACGTCCGTAGCAAATGATCCAAATCAGTCAATTCCATGGCGTTCTCAAGAGTTGGGCATCGCCCAGATCACTTTATGGCGAATTTTGCGTAAGGATCTTGGTTTACACCCATACAAGATCAAGCTGACTCAAGAATTGAAGCCGATGGACCATTTGAAGCGACGTACGTTCTCCGATTGGGCTCTGGAAAAGATGCGCCAAGATGATCAATTTCATCGCAAAATCATTTTCAGTGACGAAGCTCATTTTTGGCTCAATGGGTTCGTCAATGCTTCATGAAACACCATTTCATCCACAAAAAATAACTGTTTGGTGCGGTTTGCATGCCGGCGGCGTTATAGGGCCATATTTTTTCGTCAACGATAATGATCGTCACGTTACTGTGAATGGTAATCGTTATCGCGCCATGATTACCGATTATTTTTGGCCCGAATTGGAAGATATGGACTTGGACAACATGTGGTTTCAGCAGGACGGTGCCACAAGCCACACAGCACACGTTACAATCGATTTATTGAAGAGTAAGTTTGATAAGCGTGTTATCTCAAGAAATGGATCAGTCGATTGGCCGCCTCGTTCGTGCGATTTAACGCCTCTAGACTTTTTTCTTTGGGGCTACGTCAAGTCATTGGTCTATGTCAACAAGCCGACAACGTTGGAAGAGCTCAGAGCCAACATTGAAGGCGAAATAGCAGCCGTTTCGGCCGAATTGTGTGGCCGAGTCATCGAAAATTGGGTCCAACGAATCGACCGCTGCAAACGTGCCCGCGGTGGCCATATGAACGAAGTCGAGTTCCATTCATAAATGTTTTGATTGTACTTGAACCCGATAATAAAGTTCTTGAAATATCTCAAATGATCTGCATTTTATTTTGAAAAAAAGTCCTTATTGGAAAACCCTTTAGTTTCAGATATAGGTGACTTAACTTAAAATATTAGACAATAATATTTTCATATATCACCGAATTTCTCACTCTTTCGCATCTCAACACAATTAAAAATGTAAACTTCCAAATCCTCTAGTTCCATCCGAAATTAATTACAGTACCATTGAACAAGAGAGGATTAGTAATTAGTGAGTCCGACGAAACAAGCCAGCGCTAAAAATTTTGTTTTTTAACAATCCATCAAAACATACATAAGTGCCTAAATTTGCGCTCATCCCGATCGTAAAGACGTATGTTACTTGAATGTAAAAAGAACTATTTTTAGATTGTTTTGAAACAGAAAAAAGCGAAATGGTAAACAGGTGAAATCAAGGCTGGGTTGGAATATGTTTATCATCGACTCCAACTATAAAACGATAAATATTGGAGTTTGAATATGTCGGGACCAATATATTTTATTAACAACGCAATAAACGCCCAAAGGTGGTATGTATGCCAAAAATTATTAGTAAAGTGCACAATATGGTGCTAGGTGATCGCAAAACAAAATTACGCGAAGTAACAGGGACACATTTAATATGGGCCAGTGGTTTCGATTTTGCATAATGAATTGAGTATGAAAAAATGATATGCAAGATGGATGCCGCATTTGTTGATAACAAGCACAAACGAAAACACACTTCGTCCTCATTTTAGCGAAATTAAAACACGAAAAGCTTTTGCGTCGAATAATAACGGTTGATGAAACCTGTATGCATTATTGAATGAAGCAACAATCGAAACAGTCTGACACAAGTTCTCTAAAGAAGACAAAGACTACACTGACTACTGTCTTTTGGAACTGCAGTGGGATCCTTCTTATCTATTATTTTCAAAAAGGTAAAATGATAACAGGCGTAGACCACGTATCCCTTTTAGATCACCTGCACCATACAATACGACGCAAAAGGCTCCACTTAAAGAGAAAATGAGAGCTTTTTCTTTAGAATAATACACGTTTTCACACTCGACCGTTTCAATGGCAAAAATTCATTTCGAATTGCTTCCGTATTCAGTTTATTTGCCAGATTTTGCCCTCTCAGACTTTTTCCTTTTCCTAAACTTTAAAACTTGGCTCGTGGCAAGAGATTTAGGTCAAATGAGGAAATGATGAGATAATAGCTGAAACAAACGCATATTTAGAAGAGTTTGATAAAGCACGCATTTCTGAAGAAGTGAATAGATGTAATGAGTTCAATGAGAATATGTTGAAAAATAAAATAATTTTTTGGCAAAAAGTTTGTAGTTTCTTGTCTAAGGCCACTAATTATCGTTCCGCCCTCGAGTTATAATTATATGGTAACCTAAGCATTTAGATGAATGCATATTATATTCCTTATTTCTTCATTAACCGGCTAATAAAGAACGGTCTCGGCCTACTGTCCGGGAAAATTCGGATTTCGTGATTTCCTATTCCTGTTTAAGCAAATGCTGACAAACAAAGATCTTAAGGCGCCCCATGAAAATGGACGTAATAATGACTCGTTGTCTGTCAAAACCTAAGCGACGTTCAGCTGTTAGGGGATTTGGAGGCGCATGAATTGTTATTATTACTGTTATTTTTATTATTAGTAGTAGTATTATTATTGTTTGTTTTATTCAGATGTAAAGAATTACGCGATTCGCTTCTGCAAATTCCGAACAATGTTGTATATATCAGTGGACTACACCTAGTAAATTACAAGAAAAATACGTTGAAAAATTAAAAGTTTTTTGCCGAAATATTTGTTTCCTTGTCTAGACATACTTATATTTATTATTGATCCGCCCTTGTACAGCATGAGACAGTACTATCTACGTTAGACGATCTTGTTTATTCCTCCTTGGACTTTTATTCATTCTTCAATGGCGCCGATCGTTTTTCTTATAAATAGTTTAATTTCAAGGAAGTTTATTTTTATTAATTTTGCTATTAACTAACAAGTGTAAGATGTTATAAGCCACGCAAATACAACAATTGATATGTTTTAGTACAAATTTACTATATCATAGGCTTATGTCTCTCGGAGATTAAAGCTGCATATTATATATTGCTTTATGGTATACATTTTTCAAAAAACGGTTTCGAAATTGAACTGTTTTTGAAAACAATAACTGGCCATTAATATAAAAACTTAGCCTGCGTCAGGGTCCTTATAAGAGTTCTTAGAAGAGTTATTATGCTAGTAATTCTTGAGATATCGTTGATATCTTCCATTAGCTTTCTCCAATGATTATCTATCAAAACATAACTTTATTATTTCGAATGTATATACTATTATATATTTTATGAATAGCGCTCGAAGTATTTTTCGAACGCTTTCCATAAAATATTTTGTCATTGAGAGAGAAATATAAATTATTGTAAAATACAATTAACATTTTTATTAGTTTGGATTGATTTTTTAAGATTATTTTATACTAACAGCCGAGAAAAACTTGTTGCATTTTTTCCTAACTTCTAACTAAAATTCTTTAAATATTCAGAATCACATCATGTAATAGCTTAGTACTGTGTAAGTCTAATATTGTATAATATAAAGAACATAAAGTGAACATATTTTGAGTAGGTAGAAGGGTCTTCAGTTAGCGTCATAGATTTTAGTTTGGTATTCTCTTAGTAGAGGCAAAAATACAAAGCTTCAATCTGAATTAAAATTGTTATTATCGGAACCGGAAAAAATTAATATGAAAGTCAGTTCAACGATATTTAGAAAGAGAGCAGTTAGGGTGGTACTTGCTTACCGTAGAAAGATTATCTAACAATTACTATAGACAAACGATGAAAAACGTGCACACCGAAATCGTTAAACATTTCGTTTAGAGATGAAAGCTCTCTTGTGCCATGCTAAATTAGATTTCTTCCTATTATACTAACTTTAATACCAAAATATTTTACATCAGTGGAGCTTAGATATTCTGAAGAAATTTCAATAGAGTATTGCAGGAAGATAATTATTTCAGTAGGATTTGCATGACCTTGAAGAAAGAAAGCAACATAACGAAAGATTGATTTTATTAATCTCCGAATGCCAAATTCAAATTGTTTGGATGATTATAAAATAAAAACTTTGATATATGTATAGCAATTTCTACCTAAAAATTATTAAAAAATTTTGGTAAATATATAAAAATGTTTCTAAAAAATTATGAACAATAATGATGACTGACTATTTCATTAGCTGCATTGATTTCGCATTAACCATCAAGTTTAATACAGTTAGTCTTAAAAGCCATCAGTGCATGAGATATCGATGTTATGATATCCCAATTAGAATGATGATGAACCAATTGGTTTCGTCACTCATAGATTAACAATCAGAGCAAATACCAAATTTTGAATCAATGCATTAACGATTAAATAACAACGAAAATACTATCGAGAGTTTATGGATTTTACGAAAGCTTCTGACTGGGTCAATATACTGTGTAAAAACTTGAAAAAGTTGGTATTAGAGGTACTGGTCTAAAACTAATAAAATAATAATAATCCATGTCTTCATATCCATAACTGCTTAAGCCAGTTATAGAGATCAGTGGCGGACCATGAGTTTCATTATACTTGCGCTTATGGTGCCACTTAAGATATTTCTTCCCCTTGAACGAAAAAGTGCAACCACAAAAAACCTTCCCGGATAGCAAGTCGACAAATTCGATCCCAGTAAATGGAAATTAATAAAAAGCGTGCTAAAAAACGATATCCTGTATATTGGTAGATGGGGCGAGTAATAAGGAATCTCGTACCCCTCTTCGTTATTAGAAACCTTGTAATGGCAAAGTTCGTTGACAGAACAATAAAAAATCAAATAAGTATACGTAATTCCGCTTTTAATTAAATAAAGTAAAATCAAACGCAAACAAATGGCTTGATTTTAAGTAATACAGCATTTACGAAAATGCAAAATTACAGCAATGTTATTATAATATTAAATAGAATAAAAACATAAATGACCCAGTCAAGAAACAAAATTAACAGTATTGAAAAAATTTATTTTGGAACTGGGTCTAGTTTCGGATACATTAATTATATTTACATAAAATAATCTTCTAGTATTGTCTAAAATGCTAGGCTACTTTACGTTATAAGTAACATCTAATTTAAATTACGTTTCGTGTTAAAAATAAGCAAATTTACATTTTAATTAACTTCAAGAAAAGTTTAAGCATGCAAGAAAATCTTGAACAACTGTTAAAATTAATTGAGGAGTGTACAAGTTCGAAAATTTGTATTAGTTTAACATTATGCATAAAGAAAAAAACTTTCTCACTAACTACTTATTAAATTAACAAGTAAAAAAAAAACGTAATTTTACGAAAATTGAATTCTAAATATATATAAATAGCTGTATGAACCACCTAGCTGTATTTTGTTGAGATATTTTTCTTCCTTCCTGACCTGGGGACGAACTACGATCTTGACAGCTCTCCTATCGTGTAAATTACGAGTTACGTAAATACCTCCAAGAAAATCAAATTATAAAGAAAATTACGACGTGGTGGAACAATAAACCAAAAATTGCGACCAGTACCTAACACACAATGAAACAAGCAACTCGCAAGATAAGAATAAATGGACAAAATGTCGACAATAAGAAAAAGACACTCACCTTCAAACGGTAAAAAGACCAAGTCTTCCAAATTTGCCAATCAATTCGCTTTCATCGTTTATGCATATACCACCAAATACAAAATTTTCCAATCTACTCAAGTACTAAATATTCACGGCAACAGAAACGCTAATGATCTTCAAAAGATGCAAATCAAAAGATATCCTCACACCTAGAAATTTCAAAAATTCATGTCACACCTGCGCAATAAGACGTACAAACAGATAACCACGAAAAAATGGAAAGACAACATTTAACGAGATATAAAAGCGCTCAAAAGAATGTAACAAACAAATGAAATAGAAACTCCCAAAAAATTATTAAGAAAAGAATTGAATAAATGATCCAGAGAATCTTAATTCACATAGAAAAAAATTGCTACACAAACTTTCACTAAAGTTAAGAAGAAAATCCAAACAAAATCCAAGTGGAAAGCAAACAAAACGTAATAACTTATTTTATTACCGTAATTTAATATGATTTTCTTTTTAAGTTTGTTTAAACTCCGTTAATATTGTTATCTAATTATTACCTTAGCGGTGAACTGTATTTCTTATATTTTATTGATTTCAGATGAAGGAACTGGTTACGACAAATGTGCAGCAGCTGATTGTAAAAGCACCTCAAATATTAAACCTATATGTAGTGAAAATGACATCTGCAAAACTCAGGTATATTTTATGAATATATTTGCCATTAAATACACTGATAAAAAATGTAAAATATAAAGTTTACTTAAATAGTTACCGAAATTTGTTATTGTAGAATTTGAAGATAAGCACACACAAGCTCTTCTTTTATAAACAAATGTACAAAAAATGAGATATACGTATAATACTGCGGTCCTTACATTTCTTCTTAGTAACAAAGAAACATCCAATAACCTAAAATTTTTACTCAATCAACTGTTAATGAACTTACTGATAGTGAAGATTAAATGGTATGTCATATACTGATTTTTCTCGTTCCTTTGTAACGATTAAGTTTTTAGCATTTTAACAATGATAAGACCTAACGACTTTGATTAACCTTTTCATTTTATTGGGTTGGCAACTAAGTACTTTCGGTTTTGTAGTATAAAATAAAACCCTTTTTTTTTAAATAAAGAATAGTTTTTAATCAATTATATATTTTCCATTTTGCTCAATGACCTTTTGCCATCTTTCTTTCAGCTGCATGATTCCGCGCTCATAAAATTTCTGGTCCTTATCAGCAAAAAACTGAACCAGGTGCGAGTGAAGGTCATCGTCATTTGTGAAAGTTTTACCATTCAAAGAATTCTCCAAACTTCGAAATAAATGGTAATCAGATGGTGCTAGATCAGGGCTGTATGGGGGATGTGGCATCACTTCCCAGCCAAGCTCCAATAGTTTCCCAGGAGTTGCCAAAGATGTGTGAGGCCTTGCATTATCTTGGTGGAAAACTACACCTTTCCGATTTGACAATTCTGGCCGTTTTTCTTTGATTACTTCATCCAGTTTTATTAATTGTTGACAGTAAACATCAGAATTGATCGTTTGGTTTCTTGGAAGCAGCTCAAAAAACACAACACCTTTGTAATCCACCAAACTGACAGCATGATCTTTTTTGGATGCAATTCAGCTTTCGATGTGATTTGAGCTGGTTTATCGTGTTTGCTCCATAATCGTTTTCGAACTATGTTACTATACAGGACCCATTTTTCATCACCAGTGATGATTCTTTTTAAGAAAGGGTCGGTTTCATTTCGTCTAAGATGCATATCGCAAAAGTTGATTCTTTGTGTTAAATGAATTTCGTTCAATTCGTGAGGTACCCAAATATCAAGCTTCTTAACTAGCCCAAGACATTTTAAATGTTTTTCAATTATTGTGTGCGATACACGTAGCCTCTCCGCAACCTCTCGAACAGTTATATGACGATCCTCTTCAATTATGACTTTGATTCGGTCAACATCAACTTCAGTAGGCCGACCAGAACGTTGCTCATCTTTGAGGGAAAAATCTCCAGAAAGGAATTTTTTATACCAATTCTGACACGTGCGCTCTGTTAAGCAATTAGCACCATAAACTTCACATATCTTTTTGTGAGCCGCAGCTTTCTTTCCTTTACGGAAATAAAATAGTAAAATATGTCGAAAATGTTCGTTTCTGCACTCCATTTAAAATTAATCCACAACTAATAGCTTTAATAAAAATCACGCACTACTTGCTTCTGAAGTTACGTCAATGTGACTAGTATCACGCCACAAACTGTAAAGTACAGCACTAACATACGTTATGCAAAAAATAAAACAACGCTCTCTATCAGTAAAAACCTAAAGTACTTAGTCGCCAACCCAATATATTACTTAAAATTCTAACATTGGTCAATCTGGCCCGTAAACTTTCGATCATTGTCCATACTTTCTTCATCTTGGCTTCCGAACTGGCAGTCCGAAAACGCAGTTACAACCCGGGAGTCAAGATGAAGATAATATCTAACAGTGGTTTGATACTTTTTGTAAATCATATTTAAACTAGTTTTCCGTGTCCCATTTTAAATTATATCTAGGCTATAATATATAGATGAATAATCCTTTGGAAATAATAATACGTAGAGATCTATTTGTTAAGGAAGGTAGAGTCTATTACTACTGTATTAAACGTTTGTTTCTTCAAGTGATTATTTTGTGTATTTATTAATTAATAGTATAGACTTGGACATTAAGTATAATGATTTTCTAAGTCCAAATTAAATTACATGTGAAATGATATCAGTGAAAATAATGTGGGAACAGCCAACCGAAGCTGCTGTATATGGCCGCCACTTAAGTAAAGTGTTAAAGTTTTTCCCATTTTACAAAATGAAACACGAAATAGTGTGTCGTAACTCGTCCTAATAATAATATATGTTAACGTATGAGAATGTTAAAAGGAATCATTCTATTATTAATAACACTCATCCCATGAATAATAAGGGATACCTAAAATATGTAATCAGTCTATCATTGTATTTCGCGGTGAAAGCAATAAATTGGCGTTATTAAATAATGTTTAGTTATCTATTTCATAAATTGTAAAATTTGGAAAATGTAATGGCAACATCACATTTTCTAAGCATCTCTTGACTACAATCAAACTGGCATTATCGTCGACATCTTAGACATCTACAAAGATAATAGCTAAGGTTTCCGAAAATGTAAAAGAAGTTTGAATGTCTGTTAGTGAACAAATAACTTCATCCACAAATAGTATTTTTTCTGAAGCCAGAATGTGTTTTAGGAATTTGATTTTAGGTACCAGTTACTATTTCGAAATATTGACGATAAATCGGTCTATTTTTTTAAATTTTTCGAAAATGTTTAAGGATACAAGATAATACGATCAAACGATAAGTCATTTTTTCGTGTGGTTTTTCATCAGGCTTTAAAATTGGAATAACTTTATAGTATTTTTACTGTATAAAGATTGTTTCATTTAAAAGAATATCATTAAAAATGTTTGGAAAATGTGACATTTCATAATAAATTTTGTTTAAACCAGGAAATATTTTTATTTACTCTGTGTAGAGCTGTTATTAGTTCATTAAATTTGTACTATGATTAAGATAAATTTGGAGACTCGTGGACTATTGGAGCGACTAACTTATACATGCACCACGGCTTTATTATTTTATTTTAATCCGCGTTTGATTTTTTTTACTTCAGATCAAATATTCTTTGCAAATTTTTCTTCATTTAACTGCGCATAATATTACTTTTTTTACTATAGCAACTTTTTCTTTATTAATTTATTATTGCTTTTCTGGTGCGGTTTTGCACTAGCATGTTATGCTAATGGCGTCTCTCAATTTGAAATAGCTGATTGACAGTCATTATTTCATCATGGTTTTTTTTAAATTAAATTTTTACTTTAATTAATATAGGAAGAAATTGCACACTTGACTGCTCTATTTGCAATTAAAGCAGAAAAAATAGTATCCGTCCAAACGATTGGGACGCTCCGATGACATCAGCGTTACTATTTAATGTATTTTTTGAATATTATATAAATATATGTAATGTACAGTTTAAATCAATTACTTAGCTTCATTACTTCTAAAACAAAATTAATTTGTTATAATGCAAGTAAGCACATAGAGAGCATTTAAAGAATTATCATAGTATAACAAATTTGTTTTAATATAATAATAATAATATTTATTAACCACCCAACAGAGTACTCCTACAGGATATATAAACCAAAAATTACAATTACATTGATAATACATATAAAAAAATCAAAAGCACACAAAAAAAATTAATAACAAAATAATAGAACTGAATGTAAGTTAAATAAATAAATAAATCAAATTAAATCCAATCAAACACCGCGACGATGCAGTTGGTTGAAATTCCTATATGATCATAAATATATGTAAATATTTACCCATTTTAACACATGCTTGTTATAATGACGTAACAAAATCTTAAAAAAATCAATGCTCTTAAGTACATTTAATTTTATTGATAACGTTAACCAAGTTATAATTATTGTCGTGTCTTGTTTATTACGACTTTTGGAATGTAGAATTTGTATATCTCGCTAGATGCTACTTAATGATTGATTATGATGATTAAATCTCTTATGATCCGTCTAATACCTACTTTAAGTAAGTAGGATAATTAGCTAAGTTGTTTTTCCTGAAGAATTATTTATTTTACTGTTTGTTATCGAAAGGAAATAGGGCCAATTTATTTTGTACGATCAAATGAATATCATGTAATTGCGTTTGAAATAAATTTTTATAGATTTATAGTTTAATATTTTATAAATAAAGACTTTCAATAATTTTCCAAACTGATATTGCCTCTTACTCTCTCTCTTGTTTTTCGCTCCTTTTGATTTTTTGATACCTTCATGTGCTAAGTCATAAAATTTTGCATATAAATCAACAAATTCGTTCATGAGTTTACCTGCTTTCCCATCTTTCATTAATTGAGAACAACTTTATTTTGAGGTGTTATGGTATACAAATTGTTTGCCAAAAAGCTCTATGCATGAAATTTTGAATTCTTTTGCATGTTACCAATATATATATATATATATATATATATATATATATATATATATATATATATATATGATGTTTTAATTTTTAATATAAAAGTAACTTTACTTTTTCTTCATATACCAGTTTTAAATATTCACATTAAAAGTAGTACATTAATAATTCCAAAACAATGTAAATGGGTTTGTTATAAATGACTTTTAATATTTTCATTTGTAATTGCAATAAAATTTAATTTAAGTGCTTAACTAGCAGCATCCAACTTTTACCTTTGTTCTTCCATTTATTAATAGTCATTAAGTTATTAAAAATCTTTCTCGAAATAATCAATTTTGATTATTTTGAGACTATTATTATTAAGTTAAATAATAAAAAAAAATAATTTCAACAGGTAAAATATTAGGTTAATTATCATTCAACAATATATATAAATTCATATAAAGGGAAGTAACAGACAGAAGAGCACGTAAGTATGAAGACAATTAAATGAGATTAAAACAGTAAAATTCAAAAACATAGAAGGTATCGGAATAAATATTACGAAATGGATTTACAATGAACTTGGACAATAACTGTCCTAATATGTAAACTGAAAGCAAATGTTAATTAGAGAATAGTTAACTAGCAGAAGCAACTACAAGAAGGTTGATTCGAACTTGATAGTTAACATAATTAGTGAATTGAATAAAATTGAATAAAATAAATAAGAACTAAATTGGTTAAGGTGTTACGGGCACATAACAACAGACCTGGACTAATGTAATAAAAAAACTTCAATCTGTAAGTTTTTAAATATAAAATTGGCTATTTAATAGGTTTTGCCTTTTAAACGTTTATACAGTCTGAGCATATTGATAATCACCTTCAGAAACCTTTTCACCTCAAAATTGATATTTTGGAGACAACGTTGCTTCGTACACCCACTGCTTGATAGTATATGTACTGATCGTTAAAATAAACTTAACTCTACATCGTTATTTAAATGAAATTATGCGCAAGTTTATGGATAAAAGACGTCGTAAAGTGAAGAGAATTAAAAATCGTGCACTTATCGGAACATAGTTTTTGGCACCCATTTTATCTATATATTTATCAACAAAATTTTTTTTAATGAAGCCAATCCATTTTTCCTGATTTACCGGAACATCAATATGTCGATACCTAAATGCTCTTAAGGTTGTTAAAGAACAGTGAAATAAAGTTATAATTTAGATTTTAATTTACTCATGCTCTAAAACCTTGTCTCCATTAATAAATGGAATATGTGACAGATTACTGTATATACATGACACGATATTTCTTCGACAGAAATCGATTTCATCAGAACGATAACATTTTCACATTGTTCAAAAATCGCTCGATAAGTACCGTTGAACAGTTTAAACCAGCATACATCACTCATTTATTTAAACTAAACTATATGAATAAAGAATTTTATGGTGTAGAAAATGGACAAGTCTACACTGTATCAACCAGTTGGTTGATAATTTTATAGCGTAATATATTTTCGGGCATTATATCACTCATTTGGGCACAGACTCTGGTGCGACCAACTTTATGATGAGCGTTTCATTTTTCTAATAAACCGAAATAGATTAAACACTCATCACATAAATATATATATGTTCTCCACTGTTTATCTACGATGAGACTAATCTGGATAATTTTTTTATTAATATGTAACAAGCTTTTCATCCATTTTCTATTTGCAATACGTTAATATCTACTTATATTTACCTAATTTGAGAAAAATTAAGTACATTATAATTTTGGGTTGTTGAATTATACACCAAATCGTAAACATTAATACTTAATTGTTTAAATTTCCAACATCGTTTAAATTTACAATTTTGATCGAAAATTCAATGTTTTCTAAATTTAAAATTTTGAAGTAGCGTGGATAATTACTTAGTCTTTGTGCGTGTGTATTATGGATGAAGTGTTATTAGTATAATTAGACACTTCGTCAGACATGCATACAATTGTTTTATATTTTTTTCATGTACATATATTTATTCTTAATCAATGGAAGTCGTTCCAACTATGAAGAACCTCGACAACAAAATTAAACACCAGCTGAAATGCTTCTTTTCAAACATCTCTGGTTCAGTGTTTACCATACATATGTGCCACCAATCAATTAAAAATATCCTAGACGTCGGAAGATTTCTTTCCAATAGCGAAAAAACTGCGAAATGATTTTAATCCCGCTAATTTCTCATCTATGGAAAGTTTCACGTATGTACAAGCAAATCAAGCTCTACCTTCACATCTGTTCTCACCTGTTCAATATTTTTAACTAACTGATATGATTTCAACTCACACTGTCTCAAATTTTTGTTATCAAAATTCTATAAAATATAACACGGTGTATGAAACTACTTCCTAATTCATAAACCCCATCCCCATAAAAAGAAAACGTCAACTTTCCGACTATATCGTAGACCTTACAAAACACTTCCTGTCGAACACGCATTTTATATACAACGGCCAATAATATAGGCAAACTAACGGAGCTTCGTTGGTGTCACTGCTGTCACTAATACTACCGAATTTGTTTATGGCAGAGTTTGAACAGAGAGCACTAGAAAGCGCCACGGACAAACCGAAACTTTAACTGCGTAAACGATACTAGTGATTTGGTCGCTTGGAAGAGGGAAATTAAGCTCTTACATTTAAATACTAGACTGCCGAATATAAAGTTCACTCAAAACTGAAGAAAACAGCTAGTTACCCTTTGTAGACGTATTAATAATAAAAAAACCGGATAACTGTCTAGGACACACAGCTTACAGGAAACCAACACAATTGAACTCTATAATGAAAACACGAATCCAGAGATCTCAAACATTGACAGACGCAGAACATCAAAGCAAAGATAGGAGTACAATCTAAAACATATTATAAGCGAACGCATATTCACAACACAGCATTAACAGAGCAACACGAATTAACAGCAACTAACCAGAAGACAGATCTACATGGACAGAGTTTCTCCCTTATGTAAAAGGTACAACTAAGAATGCCTATTTTCTTAGATATACCTTTTAGATAAGGGAGAAATACTTCGCCGACACGAAATAGTAATAGTATTACAGAAAAGAAAATAAAAGACATTTTACCTAGTGCAACAAACATAATAGAACTAGAAAACCAAGGCGTACACGAAATAATGTGTCTAGAATGCGACCAAATATATATATATACTATTATATTATTTCATATAATATATGATTTAATGAAGGTGAACAAAAACAACAAATTCAGAGGAAAGAAAAATTAAATAAAATGATGTAAAGGTATCCACCAAATACAATTCAGACTACTTATACTAATACATTGACTGTAAGAAAGTCAAAAAATTATTAATTAGTGACAAATTAAGCAACAAATAATTACTAAAAGAAAAATAAATTAAACCTGGCCAATCAGCAATGTCATTCGTATAAGGTCATACACAAGGCTCCATAGATATAAGTTAAAAAAGTGTTTCCGGATCGGCAAGTTTGGGAATACTTAGTAATAATAAAATAAAAACAGGGTGTAGAACATGTAATGTACCCCACAAAGGGATTTTTCACTACGACGTCGTAGCGTTATTAATTTGGTTATTTAAATAAACATTATTGGTCGTTTGTTCTGGTTCGAACGAACGACTGTATGAATTTAAGTAATTGAAAAAAACAGGCTCAACGTCGCAGCATTTCTAACATTGGACAATGAACAGAAAGTAAATAAGAGAATTTAGAGGCCCAAAACAAAAAAAAAACTATAAATTTTGGTTCAGTCAGTCCAGAGTCTACACAAATGAACAATTTAAAAAGGAGGGTCGCTCGCCGTCGCATAGTTAAAAGAGCGCTTTAAGTTGGCTTGGTGCGTCAGTATACTGTCTGGAGGATTTAGGTGAATTCTAGAGTACTTTTAAAATTACATTGGTTAATTAATTGTTAATCAATTAACGATATTAGCGATAAAAACAAACAAATAGATAATAAAATGATGGGATGATTTAGACGCGAATGCAAATCGCGCAGGTATAACACTTGATATGCAAAAAAAAGAACTCGTGTTTAAACTCATCCTATGCGTCTGATGATGACTTACGCTGCCGTGATAAGATCGAGAACGGCAGATGGTGGAAGGTTTCACATAAATACTTAATGCAATATACGATTTGAGATGCACTCACAAAAATGAAAATGAAATAAACACAAAACCGACGCACAGGCGCTAAATCCACCGTTCGACTTCGACGGCATGTGGGATCTAACTGTGTCGATTTCTTTCTTTTTAAAAACAAGAAATCTAATTTTAACGACGTTTTAAAATTCTGGAAAATTCTTCATTTGTTTCATTGTTAATGTGTGGAGAAAGTACCTTGTGTTTCTCTACAGTTATTCTCGTTAAGTACCGAATTTGGAGGATGATTCTTTGCTAATCGCTCAAATATTAGCACAAAAATGAACGTTTCTAATTCTGTTATCACAAAGATTCGTAGGGGCATTAGGTATAAATATGTTAAATAATTAATTTATCTTCTTTGAAATAGGGAATAGTTACAGAGGAGGAGTGTATTTAAATAATTAATCGTGATTGTATTATTTGATACAGTCGAGCAGTAAACTATGAACAAATGTGGCTTTCTTTATTATTGGACCTATTCATGTTATTTACGATTATTGTTACAAAAGTAGTGCAAATAAGCGTTGTGCTTTCGCTACATAGATACCTAGTAAGCAAAGTACTATTTAATTAACCTAAGCCAATAGAAAAATTGGTGCCGAATTTTGAATGAAACGGCTTCTCTACAAATTTCAATGAAAATGGTAGAGGTCTAAGATTAATAGAAAGAAGTACCTGTGGTCGCCCGAATTAGCTTTCTATGATTATGAGAAGATATAAGCCATTCAATACAAATCATATTTGACAAAATTAAGTTAATAATTTTAACAAATTAAACGTCAACATTATTTTGTTACATTCCTTCTTACACAAGTAAAAATGTTGACATTTCGTGTCGTTTTGCAATAGACACACCATAGTGCTCTTAAAGGAAAGAAAAAGTTCAGTCTAGAAAGACTGTATGAAAGATTAAAACGAGGTAGTTTGTTGTCTCGAATGTCGAGACGCTAAAGTTATTTTGTATATCGGTTTCCAACTTTAACAACTAACTATAAATGCAATAAACTGCAAAAAAATGACGTGAATAATATTAGAATTCTGTTATTCAAAAGAGTTTTTAATTCATATCTAAAATTGTCCATTGTATCTGCTAGACAGGGGGAAGAGCAGCACGTGCGAAATGTCTAACGGGCATTAAAGAGTGTATCATTCTATAACGATATAAAAAAAGATTAATAAATCTCGAATTTTTTTATGATTTTGCGTTTTGTCGCCGAGAAAGAACACACTTTTTACAATTTTTATATTCATGTTTCGTTTTAATGTTTGATTTCTGCAGCATAAATTATCAAATTTATAAACGTTCAAACACCTTATTAAGAAGCGTCTTTAGTAATCGCCATCATTGAGAACAATTTTTAATTAATAAATTAATTTACTTAAATTTAATTTTGGGGTTTTAAATTTTTTAAGTTGGTCAAGTTTATGGGTTTATGCTATTGTGATTGCTGTTTGATCTAATTCTAATTACGTTTTATTAGATGGAATTCAGTCTATAGTTCAAACTATTTCTTCTGAGGTAAGATTAAGGTTGATTTTACTTTCATTATTAAATTTAATTGCATTAAATATTATAGATTTTGTCAAATATCAAGATAATTTATGGTTTTTATTTTTATTTCTACCTTTACGCATAATTTGGGTTCCAAAGATTGGCTGAAGCTAAAGAATACCTTTATTGCAGAGGGGAATCAGAGTTAATTTTTGCATTTAATGTTGAGTATAGAAGAAGAGAATTTTTTTATTATTTTCATTAAAACTGATCTAATATATCAACCATTAATCATCATTGAATAAAATTAGAAGCTTAATATCTAAAGTTCACCCAGCAGTGTCCTCCTGTTTTCCATTAATAAATTCCACACCCTGTTCACGCACATTACTCTACTACAGGCACTGTCACTGTACGAAGTCAAATGGTTTTATTATCTTAAGTCTTCTCATCTGATGTTGATTATCAAGCAGCTGTAAAGCCTGATGTTCGTGTGTCTATGCAGTCTAACTCATGTTTATTCGTCATCTTTTTGATCTCTTCCTTCACCGGCGGGACTCCTAGGTCTCTATGTAGATCATCATTGTTTCACAACACCTTATTTTGGAATCTATGTATCAAATTAATATTTGAATTTTTGGAGCATCCCCAGAGTTGAACACCATAAAGCCAGATAGGTTTGGATTTCTGATTATATCAATAGTTTATTATCTATTGACAGCTGTGAATGTCAGCCCAGTAGCCAACAGTATTTTTTATATTTTAGCGCTAGCTGTTCTTTTTCTTCTTGATGTGCACTTTCCATCTTGAGTTGTTGTCTAAAGCTAGACCAAGATATTTTGCAATATTTTTGTATGATAATTATTTGTTATTTATGATTATTTATGATTAATATTGGTTTATCTGGTTATGAATTCAATATTACCTGGGTAAATAATAAATAATATATTATGTTGAAAGCGATGTATTACGGTGTATTACGTTTCCGTTACATTGTAAGCTAATTACCTTCCTTTTGATATAAACTCTATGTTACATTATTTACCTGTGTGATTTAAGATCCTCTGTTTCTTTAATTAGACCCTTTTCTTAATAACAGTACTACCCATCCATTTCAGTTATTTGCTTCATTCTTTTGTACAGTGGTATATTCGTTCAATTTTTACCTAACATATAGTTAATTATTTACTGTGGCGAGTTAAATATTTAATTACTCTTACCTCGTATAGTAAAAGCTTTCTTTATATCCCATTATTTGTTACGTTTAGTTACTCCTGTACATGAATTTTTATTTATAGCTTTTACCCTAAATATGTTTTTACATCTGTTTTAACTATGTTGCCCTTTCTTGTATTGATAGTTATATTAATCTATCGAGCTACAACTTATATTTTAGCTTAGATTACTTCTTTCTGGTTATTGTAAACATAATAATTTTTCTTTCCCATTTATGTGTTATAGTTGTTATTATTTTGAAGGTTATATGTCATTGACAAGTTTATGTGCGTTCTTACTTATTATTTAAGTCCCATGTATTAATTTACGTTCGTAAGATACTTTCTAGCTATTGTTACAGTTTTGAATTGTTTTTGGCTTAGGTATGAATCTAGTTTGTTTATTTATCTCGTTAGTAAGTTAATTGTTGTCATTTTTGGGTTATTTGTGATGGTTTGGATGGGCTTGTGGTTGCTGTTTTAATTAATTTTCATGACTAGCTTTTTAATTAATTGTGCGTATATGTGCGCATGTCTCGCTTTTCAAATTGAGACATAAAGACACACCATAAACTTCCAAAATAGAATACGTGTAGTAGTATATCGTTTAGATCAGAGTAATTCTGGATAAGTTATTATGAGTCGCGAAAAATTGATAAAAATTTAAGCGACTATTAATTTTCGGTTTTATACGTTTATGTGTATAGCTGGATCTTCGATTATAAAGGTATTAGATATTAGCCAATACAAGTCGATCAAAGTTATTTTTTCCCAGTAGTTATTGGACATAATTACGAAACCAATAATGACTAAGTGGCTATCACGTGATTAGACGGAGATTTAATTAGAATCTTCAACTCCATCGTTGATTAATGTCATAGACACATTCTTTTGTATCTAGTTAGTAACAGCTTAACTTTTGAAATTTTATTTCTTTTGCATACACTGATTAAAGTAGTACATATTGTAGTAGTTATAAATGAAACTTGGCCTAGTTCCGACAGAAACTGCTTATTTTGTTTTGTTTTTTGTTGTTGTTCTTAATAGATTTATCAAATCTTGACTACTGAGTTTTACCTTTTCATTAATTTGTGAAATTTTAGTCTTAATTTTCCCATTAATAGCTGTTTCATCTGCAATTTAACTTTTTTTTTAAAACATATGTTTTTTTCTTTATATTTTGTTATTGTAGCGTTTAATTTTGTGGGACTTTTATTATCTAAAACGGAACAGGAATTCCTCCTTACTCCGACATACATCTCAATTTATTAAACAAGGTGGCGCATAAGAAGTCTGTGGGCACGCGATGAAAAACAAGACTTGTACTGTTTACAGTAACACCGCAGTACTAGCAGCATCTCAAATTCACAGATACATGTCTTAAGTGAAATTTTGTCCAGCAATAGGCTGGGGAGGTGCGGAAAAATCCGAGGCAAGGAAAGGCAACGCATTTAAATAAGAAGTCTAGAATGCACGACGTTCCACTTCAACATATATAATTGCTGCCACAAAATACGTTTCTCGAAGACGGTTGTTCAATTTTAGATACAAAGACGTTTCTTGAACGTTGAACGTTGTCGATTAGTGATAATTACAACTATGTTTGAGGTTAGTAAGAAAACTGAAGTTAGTATGTCCAACACTCACACAAATACACCACATTTCTACCCTAAAACTCACTTCTCGAAAATAATTGTCCAATTTTAACTAAAAATAGGTTAGAAGTTACTCTGAGGTTTTTGTTAATAACTTCAGAATCTCAAATTTTGAAAATTTCTCTCTCAAATCACATTTCAACATAGTATTTGATCAATTTTAGTTACAACGCATTTCTCGAAAACATTTGATTAATTTTAATGACAGATACATTTGAGATTATTAGGAAAGCTGAAACTATTATTCCGAAACTTATTTTTACTGACGAACCGACACGACCATCGTCGACTGAGAAGCAGGCTTGCAAGCTGCACCCAGAGTGAACAGATTTGAATAATCATATCAGCCCCTAATACCTTTTTCCTTCTCTTTTGTAGAAATAGTATTTTCTTCATATTAAAATTTAATTATTTACTATTGTTTTTAGGATTAAGTTATATTAATTTCAATTTTTAATTTAATGTATAAAATTTAGTAAATAGTTTCAAGCTAATAGAGGTTGGTTAATTCTTCTTAAATTAATTTAGATTAAAATGAATAATAAATTAGTTCATATAGCAACCGTTATAATTGATAACGATTATTGAAGACACTGCTTAAGAAGATAAATATTTCACCATATTATTTTTCTTACTATCTTTTGCTTTACTTACTATACTACGCGGGCATAGTTAATGTTTATAATAAGCTTTTAATCAATTCGCAAAAAATAATTATTATTAATTAAAATTTCAATCATTTGTGTTGTATAAATCAAAAAATAAATATAAAGTACACCCTCTGTGTGACGCTAATGTATGTATACACTAGTCCATCATCAAAAAATGTTCGAGTTATTCGTTTATAATGGATGTTAAGGCATGGATTATTCTTATTATTATTCACTTCAGAGATTATTTATGTATGTACTATGTGCATTCGTGTTCGTAAATTCTTGCATTTATACAATTTCTTATATTGCAGAAAAATCTAAACACAACCAGTAAATGCGATGATGAGAATAAATGTCCTAATCCTATGGCATTAGCTTTATTAGCAGATATGCAAATAATATGTGATTATCCATCCCGTCTTTGTGACGCTAACACTCATTGTGTTAATATTGAACAATTATGCGATGATATTTACGATTGTGAAGACATGTCAGATGAAGGCCAACACTGTGAGGAACGTCAATGTTCATTGAATTACACTTGTTCCCATAACTGTCACGATGCTCCCGAAGGTTTTGCTTGCTACTGCCCCCAGAATTACTATCTTGAAACAGATAAAACTCGCTGCTCGGAAATTCGTTCGTGCGGAATGTGGGGAAACTGCTCGCAAAATTGTGGTCTGTATAATTCTAGCTATCGATGCGAATGCTTTTCTGGTTACAGGTTAATGGAAGATGGAATTACTTGCGAAAACATAACTGACACAAAATCGTATATTATATTCAGCAGCAATAACACATTAACGTTTTATAATACAAGTAAATACAACGCATTCACATTACCATTAGAAAATGCTACATCATTCGATTTTTATTATACTAACAAATCTGTTATGGTAAGTAAGGTAGATGTTTCGATGAAATTGCACTTACTACATAGTGAACATGTTCGAATTAGAAATTTTCTATGCATTATTTCACAGCACTTCTTATTACAATCTAGTAGTACCCTTTTCCCAATAAATGTTCAATCTGTTCATACTTTAAATAATACTTTGAACAATAAGTACACAGTACAGAATTTGACAGTTTCTCAGTAGTTAATGTCTTTTTACCTACCAACTAGGAGGAGGCTTGTATTACAATGTAATAAAGCTCACTTAAATTTAATGGTTTGAATCCTGTACGTCTACCCTCATCTTTCATTTTGTTCAGGAGTCCATTCGCAAGTAGATTTAGATACATTCCAAGTTTATGGATATAATTATCATTATACAGCTAAATTCTATACCTAACTATTTAAGCAATACAAATACATCCTTTTGGTCATGAATAAATATTAGGAAAGTTAGCTAGAAAAAAAGTGCGAACGCTTTCCCACCATATAAAATGCTTTACTCGACTAGATAGGTTGTAGTTTGCATATTATATGTAGAGTACATTTTTCCCAAATGAGTTTTTCATTTTTGATTTCGTTATATTCTGTTCAACATTGTATTCTGTTCAACGGTATATTTTGAAAATTAATTTTTTTCATTTTGTTACATTTGTGATTATTTCTTTCTTATAAATTTACTACTTTCATGTTTCGTTACGGATATTTTTTCTCTACGACAAAAAAAATTGTTATATAACTCATCTTGGTCACAGCATCAGATAAATTGTATATCTCTTTCAATTAAGTTTGTGTTTTGAAACACTACACCACATAATTAATAAAAATTTTAAAAAATTTGACTGTTTATTCTTAAACACAGAACAAACAGAACACCAAAAACGAAGAACGCGATCTTTCAACCTGTACTATAGAAGAACAACAAACACAATTATCTTCTCAAAAAATTGCGAAAAGGTTTAATGTCTCAGCTACTAGTTGTGGTTCGCAGAGCTTTAAAAAAACTTATGCTACAAAATATCTATAACTGTTATAGAAGAGCGTACTCTCATCTCTACTAAATTTAAGGGGCAAACGTAATTTGGTTCCAGCAAGATGAATTTTCTACTCATAATACTGCAACAGTTAGGGAACACATCTTTGACAATAGGTTATTAACTAACTTGGGTAATATTCATTTTCCTCCTAGATTGCTTGATTTATCCCAAAATTATTTTTTTCTCTGAGGTTATCGTGAAACATGTTTTCAGAAAACAGGCCAAATAATGTAGAAGAATTGCGATCAGGGATTATTAATTATATGGGCAACCTTTAATTTGAAACAATTACAAATGAAGCTTTTACGATAGATTAGGGTATTATTCGTTTACATCAAGAGGTCGTTTCAAACATTTAGCGAAACAGAAGTTAAAATTCTGTTTTGATTTCATGTTTATTACAGCAAAGACACGCGATTGCCACATGTCAGATGAAGTATCGTAGTTCGTTTTTATATTATGACTAGTTTGTTCTAAAAATATTTCTTTTAACAAAATTTATTTTTTTTGTAATTATGCTATGCTATTTTACTGTATTGGCGTTAAAATTAGAGACAACTGGGAAGTGATCGGATTATAACTAAATGGATTGTAAAATAATTGGATTTATTGATTAAGCAAGAGTCCCTAAACCCGTTTCTTTCGGTGATCTCTTGGGCATTAAATAGACTCTTCTGACGAAAGTATAACTAAAATCTTTTAGAATTTGATATTAATAATTGGGATTCCCATCTTGAGTATTTCGTTGTTGACTGTTGGTTCCAACAAAGATGATATGGTCTCTCCGGTCACTCTTTGCCCAAGGAAGTGTAAGAATCGTACGCTCAGTTTAATTTTAGGTCCTCCTCTGGGCTTGACACTATTATAAATATCAGTATCTTTGCTTTCTGTAACTCGTAGATCACAAAACGAAAGACGAGTGAGGCAGTCAGGTTTTTAGATTCCGTTTCACCTGACCTGAACATTCCAAAGATCTTCAGATCCAGGTTTCAGGCCGGAGTCGGTCTCTAAGATTTATCGTGGTAAAAATGACGATAGTCGTGCTATGCCACTATTTGTGGTCAAAATTGTAAAGGATCAATAAGAGATTCTCCTCACAACCGAGGTACTATTCAACTGTTGAGTCTACAAGTATCATTGTCATAAGTGCCAGCGTTTTGGCAATGCACGGCTTCGGTCGAATGTGTTGTGTAGAGAATTCCATCGTGCTAGTTAAGTACTGGCTACTTGCGTTAATTGTGGGGAAGCCCATCCGGCCAATTAACCTTCGACATTTTTTGTTCAACTTCCTCTTTTAAATTTTCTGAAAGCGATAGTCATAGAGAAAAACTTTCATAATCTTGGCAAGATAACTTGCTTGGTTTCCGCATATGATCCAGTAACATGGACCTTTGACAAGGAGGATCTAATATCCATTTTGAACATCCCTGGCCCAGTCTTTGTGGCAGGTGATTATAACAGTATACATTTCGCTTGACGATCGAGAGTAGCAAATAACTTCGGTAACCGTCTGCCAGATTTTCTTACTCACAAAGACATAATTGTGCACTATTCCGAAGAACCTACTTTCTTCAGGTCAGGTGTTTGTCCGAATTTGTTATATATCGAATTGTCAAAGGATGTTCCCTTTGACAACCTTACAAAAGGCCTTCACGATCTTTCATTGGACCACAACTCGCTCCTTTACGTGTTGAAATCGAACTCCCCCTTTACTGATAGATTGATTAAGAGGAGAACAGACTGGCAAACGGATTGATACCATGCTCTTGTGGATGAAAATATCGATGTTTCAACGCGAAAAACACTGCAAGGTTCGGCATTGCAACTGACTACCACTATCCATTCTTCATTCGGTGATTCCTCTAGATTCTTACCGTTCTTTAGATTTAGGAGGCTCTCGCCAGATCTTAAGGGTTTTTGAGAATTAAAAGACGGATCTAGAAAAAGACACAGCATGACGTCTGTGTTTGGTGTCAAATGTTTTTCAAAAGCGAGTCAGTCTTTTATAATGAACGATAAATCTATGACCAAATGATTTGTAAAATACAGTGTACTTGTTTTATATTAAATTTCGGTGGATAATATCGCCGAACTCTGTGTTATGCATACTGAGCATCATATATGATGTATTTTGGAAATTTTATATAGCTTTTCTTTGTTTAGTAGTGTATATACATAGACCCCCATCTATAACCATCTATAGAATTATTCCATTCAAACTCAAAGCATGTGGATTGAGTCAATGATTGTTTTTTTTAGATCGTATCTGTGTAATAGACCTCAAAACGTTCTTTTCAGTGGCTTTTCGTCTGTTTCTTACTTCTTTTTATCTGGTGTGTTTGAAGGGTCTATTTAACTTGGGCCCTTTCTTATTAATTATATTTATTAAAAATCTCACCAATCAAATCTGACTTAATTTGGTTGATGCTTATCGCCTGATGTATATTTTGGAGGATTTTGAACAGCTTCAAGTAGATATAAGCAGTATATCCAATTCGTACAAAATTAACAATCTATCTCTGAATCCTGGCAAATGTAAAGTGATAAGTTTTTCTAGAAAATTTAAAACGCTCCATTTTAATTATCGACCTAATGCCACTCTTTTAGCACATACTGAGCATATAAAAGATTTGGCCGTATATTTTGATTTTCGTTGTTTTTTTCAAAATATTGGTAAGCAGACAAGGCAAAATCTGTTTGTCAAATTTTCGTGGTTTCAATTAGATTTATTATATCCTCTTCGTAACTTTGATATTATTGTCTCATTTTGATATACCCTCTCTATATTTTCGGTCAAATTATGTGCTTTTTGTATAACCTCCTTCACAATAATATTGATTATTAATATTAATATTGTTTTTTTCTTATTTGATTTTATTATTAGGTGCGCAACTAAATTCTCGTTATTTTTTTGATGAAAATGCAACTTTATTGTGAAAAAATGTTTACAAATGTATCATTCAAAATATTGCCCATCGCTAGCGACAACTTTTTCCCATCTTTCTGGCAGAGCTCGAATACCGTCACGGTAGAAGTGTTCGTCTTTTGAGGCTATCCACGAATCAAGCCATTTTGATATGTCTGCATATGAGCGGAACTGCTGATTAGCCAGACCGTGTGCCATCGAACGGAACAAGTAATAATCGGACGGCGCAATATCTAGGGAATATGGCGGGTGGGGTAGGACCTCCCATTTGAGCGTTTCTAAGTAGGTTTTAACGGGTTTGGCAACGTGAGGCCGAGCGTTGTCATGCTGTAGAATCACTTTTTCGTGCCTCTGTTCGTATTGTGGCCGCTTCTCGCGCAGTGCTTGGCTCAATCGCATCAATTGGGTTCGATACCGTTCCCCAGTGATGGTTTCGTTCGGTTTCAATAGCTCATAATAAATAACACCGCCCTGGTCCCACCAAATACACAGCAAAACCTTCGCAGCGTGAATATTCGGCCGAACCGACGACGTAAAAGCATGACCGGGCAGTCCCCATGATTTTGTTCTCTTTGGGTTGTTGTAATGAATCCATTTTTCATCACCCGTAACGATTCGATGACGAAGACCCTTCCTTTTTTTGCCGCTGGAGCAGTTGTTCACAGGCGAAAAAAACGACGCTCAACGTCTCTTGACTTCAAATCATAAGAAACCCAAGTTCCTTGTTTTTGAATCATTCCCAACGCATGCAATCGCTGAGAAATGGCTTGGAGGGTAACTCCTAATGCTGTAGCAAGCTCTTTTTGCGTTTGGCACGAATCCTCATCGAGCAATGCCTCCAATTCAGCGTCTTCGAAGGTTTTTGGTCTTCCTTCACGCGAACGGACGTCAACATCGAAATCATCGTCTTTGAAGCGACGGAACCAATCACGGCACGTTGTTTCACTTAGAACACCATCTCCGTAACCTTTTTGGAGTTCTCGATGCGCTTCAGCCGCCGTTTTCATCGAGCGAAAGAAGAAAAGCAACACTTCCCGCAAATGACGATTATTTGGCACAAAATCAGACATTTTCACACAACCGAAAGTATATGACGCAAAAACAAAATCACTAATATATCAGAGCGGTTTGTTTACCATATGTCTAAGCTTGGTTCACGACGTTTTGGTTATGTTACAATCGACCAGCACTTACTACTGGAGCCATCTCTTGAAAAACAGCGAGAACTTAGTTGCGCTATTATTGTAACCAGGGATGAGAAATTAGGGGTACATGACATCAGTGACGAGGACAGAGCGAGGATTTGACATTTTTCGCGTGCGAATCAAAATATGTACAGAGAAACAAGTACTTATTAAGTAACAGTAAATACATCTTCTCCATCTGCAAGTTTTATAAAACATTCTAACTTTTCACATTCAGAGTTCAATGAAAGTAATTCACCAATATTTGTTTCATATGCTGAGTTGTTAGTAACTGTCTGTCACTGGAAATCCATTTATACATTGAAAACGGCTATTCAATGTCTACATAAAATAGGTACATATTTAAAGTACATGAAATGTACGTAGTGATGTCACATTTATCCCCGGTTCGGAAAAATATACTTCTTTACCAGTAAACAAGTCAACAATTCGGGATACAGTACCAAATCCTTGATTATTTAGAACTGCTTAAAATTTTTTTTGAAGTTATCAGCAGCAGCTCCATAATTTGTAAAGGAATCGAGGAAGACGATATACAATATTAATGGTATTTATTGTTGATTATTGAGGGTTCATCACAATAATCTCTAGATGGCGAAACGTTTTCAAAATGCTTGTGATAATAGGATGCTGCCTTTGTCTATGTATGTGACCAGCGAGTTACAACTAGTCCTGGTGGCAGTTTTTCACGAAATAAATTCTTGCGTACAGGTGCCTTCGCAAAAGCTTTCTTGACAGAAAATATCAATTTATCTGCATTCGGGTAGCCCTTCCTGACTTCCTCTGATACTTAATAAAGAACATGTGCGAAACATGTAATATGCGTCATACTACTGTATTTTGTTGTAAAAGCCGACCATCTGCCTTCATATATACAGCTGCAAATAACGCTTTTTCTTTATTTTTACCGTACTTTTCAGCCCATAGAGATTTCAAACACGAAGTTACGTAATATGATATAGTTACTACATTAGCTCTTTCGACTTTCTAAGACGCAAGTAGATGTGTAGACATTACCGTATCGCTGTCCATTATCCTAACCAAAACATTTGCAATACTACGCGCTTTAATATTAGTAGTTTCACACCCAAATATGGTTATCGTTTATGTCTTTGACAATTGAGTCATAAATTCATCGTAAATCGAGAACATATAATATTTTTTCATGGTGGATTACGCGGACACATGCAAGCTACTACATTTTCCGTTAACACAATTTTGTAAAAAGTGAGTAGACTCAGGGTGATTCACATGGAAAGTTACACGCTACTAGAATTTTAAGTACATCTGAATTAAATGCTTTCTGCCATTCATAGGGGGTTTTAGTACCAGAAATACATGATATATATGTATATCCGAAAGCACATGTTTTACTAAGTGGGTTTTCACACGCCACGACAGTATTACATTGCAAATTTTACATAAGAGTTGAGTACCGTCGGATTCTAACGCAGACAAATCTCTTACCACCTTTCAGCAGTATCTCACGACGAATACGTACGAGACATATTTACGCAATAGAACACAAGTAACTAATAAAACTGAACGATAGATCGGCCCACTACAATCAGCGCTTACGATTTAATGCCCAACATCACCTATATTCTCAATGCAACTACTTTTACGCATACATATTGTAACTTGGAAATAACATTATTGAAAGCGCGGAGGGGGGAGCCAGCTGCGTCGCATCGACAAATTTGTATAATATGTACATCATAACATTATATACACAACGTACAGCTCGTTACGTATTCTTGTATTATTGTGTCCAATTTCCAATTACATTATTCATCAGTCCGGTCCTGGAATGTACCCCTCACTGCCGATTCCTCATTATAACTTTCACATTTCTTTGTTCATTTTTTTCTTAGTTGTTTTCATCAAATAATTTGAACTGCTTTTCTTGCTTATTATTCAGATTATTATTTCGATATACCGTGCATTCATTTTACCTCGCTACGAAAACTGTACCACATTATATTCAGGTCTAGCTGCCGAATACCGATCTGAATGTAAAGTGGTGGGGCGCGAGTCATTTGAATCACGACTATAACTGACTACTGATCGTACTAGCTGCAGCCCCACCACTAATTTGACTGTAGGCGTATCGATATCGTATTAACGGTCATTCGTGGTTTGCATTTGGGAGAGTGTGTTACGGTAAGACCATTTAATTTAAATATTTTTTTAATTATATTACTTTGATGGAAAGGTAATTCTTTACGGCGTATCCAGCGCCTTTTCTCTGAAAAGTATGTAGATCGTCCCTTTCCTGCATTAACAACAACATCATTAGTAGTTAAAAAGTTTAATCAGAAGGTTGCATTTTGGGATGTAAATGTCATAAAATACAGAGAATAAATAACGATAAAGAAATACAGGAAGTCATGGTGTGCGCAATGGTCGAAGAAAATTCAAATATTACTATATCTAAAATATCAGAAGAGATAGGTATTAGCGTAGGTAAAGTTCATAAGATATTAAAGAAAAATAAATACACATCCTATAAATACCAAACTCATCAGGAAATTTTTCATGCTGATCAACACCGCAGAATGGAATTTTGTGAAACTGTAATAGAACGTGTAAATGCGAATGAACACTTCATTGAGACTATCGTGTTTACCGATGAATTCACGTTTCCGTTGCACGGTAAACACAATCCGTCGAATCTTTGATATTGGTCTATTGAAAACGAGTATCGACAATTGAATACGGGGACACAGTATCCTGAAAAATTGAATGTTTGGGCTGGCATTTATGGGAATAACATTATTGGTCCATTCTTGATCGAAGAAAATTTAAATGCGGAAATATATTTGAATCTTCTTCGAAATGACATTGTCCCTGCTTTGAGAACTATTAATCCCAATTTAAAGAACGTATTGTTCCAGCATGATGGTTGCCCGGCCCATGGAACTAGAATTGTGAATGAATATTTAAATAATATATTCCCCCAAAGAGTTATATCTAATAGTGATACAATTCGCTGGCCACCAAGGTCACCACTTAGCCCCTAATGACTTTTTTTATAGGGTTACATAAAATCAAAGTTATATGGGCATCAAGACGAAAGGGCTAATAATTTGGAAGAATTGCGAGTTAATATCGAACACCAATTCCAAATTATTAATCCTCTTGTACTGGCCAATGTTCGAAATGAATTTTATAATAGATGGGGGTACTGTTTAGCGCAAGCAGGAGAGACATTTGAGAATTTAATTAATTGAATTTATTTTCTGTATTTAAAAAGTATTTTACAAGTTTTGGCAAGTTATATTTATTTTCTGTTTAAAGAGTATTTATTAAGTTCAGAGAAGTTATTTTATTTTTTAGCTTCTTTAAGAGTTTTTTTTTATTTTTAAACGCTTTATTAGAAAACGTCTTTTAGTTCAATGCGAAACTTATTGTAAAAATACCTAATTGTACAGTTAAAAGTAATTATAATTTATTAATTTTTGGACGTAAACAATTTGAACAGTCAGTGATAGACCTTCCACCAAGTACCACGAACAACTACTTAATCTGTAATCTGTAGTCAGTCGTTGTTGTGATTCGACTGACTCGCGCCCCACCACTTTACATTCTGATCGGCATTCGGTATCTATACCCGAATATAATATGATAGGGTGTTTGTAGCATTTTAATATGAAAGCACGGTATATTATTTATTGTACAACTCACGTACGATTATATTATCTTATTTCCATTTTTTGTTCTCTAACTGGAATATTGTATGTTCTGTTGGGCAAATATATATTATTATATTGAGATATATATATGTATTTTCTTGACATTTTTGACTATATAATTTACATGTTAAGCAATTATAACATATAATAATATTAAATAATTTTTTAGTTTTTTTGGACCGACAAAACAATTAACAAAATTTTACGAGCCACCTTCGTCGACAATACATTAATAAATAAAGAAGCTGTTGTCCAAATTGCGACAGTAGAAAGTTTAGCTGTAGATTGGATCGCGGAAAACTTATATTGGGTGGAGGAGAATATGAAGGAAATTCAAGTATCTCGCATAAATGGTAGCTTTCGTAAAACTTTGCACATTGCACATGAAAAAGAAATACTCAGAGCTATCGTCTTAGATCCTCGAGACGGTTACTTGTTTTGGATTGAGCAACTAGAAATAAAAAGATGTTCAATGGCTGGACTTGACAAAGTTTCTATAACAAAATTCGATAGATCTACACCAACTGATTTAGTGTTAGATTACGACAATAGACTCGTTTACTGGATAGATGGTAATTCTAGAGAAGTACGTGCGGTACCTTACAATGGTCGTGGCTTTTATAGGACTGAATTAAAGGAAACTTCGCCTATTATTTTAACTTCTATTTCTATTGGTTTACTTGAAAACGTGCTCTATTGGATAAATTTAACAACGAATGTAATTGGAAGAACTGATAAAAATAGCGGAATTACCGAAGTCATTCATTCATCTTTTCCGGATAAATTTTTAGACGTGCAAACGTTTCATCCAAGTCGACAACCGCGTGATGGTCCAAATCCTTGTAATCATAATAATGGTGGGTGTTCTCACCTATGCCTATTGGACGTAAACAAAAGTCACGTATGTGGATGTCCACATGCTATGAAACTTCGATTGGACAAGAAATCTTGTATTAGTAAGTTAAATATCGTAATATTAGGTGCGCAACTAAGTTCTCGCTGTTTCTCAAGAGATGGCTCCAGTAGTAACTGCTGGTCGATTGTGACATAACCAAAACATCATGAACCAAGCTAGATATATGGTAAACAAACAGCTTTGACACATTAGTGATTTTATTTTTGCGTAATATACTTTTGGTTGTGTGAAAATGTCTGATTTTGTGCCAAATAATCGTCATTTGCGGAAAGTCTTGCTTTTCTTCTTTCATTCGACGAAAACGGCGGCTGAAGCGCATCGAGAACTCCAAAAAATTTACGGAGATGCTGCTCTAAGTGAAACAACATGCCGTGATTGGTTCCGTCGCTTCAAAGACGGTGCTTTCGATGTTGACGACCTTTCGTGTGAAGGAAGACCAAAAACCTTCGAAGACGCTGAATTGGAGGCATTGCTCGATGAGGATCCATGGCAAATGCAAAAAGAGCTTGCTTCATCATTAGGAGTTATCCGCCAAGCCATTTCCCAGCGATTGCATGCATTGAGAATGATTCAAAAACAAGGAACTTGGGTTCCTTATGATTTGAAGCCAAGACACGTTGAGCGTCGTTTTTTCGCCTGTGTTTTCTTCATCGCATCGTTACGGATGATGAAAAATGGATTCATTACAGCAACCCAAAGAGAACAAAATCATGGGGACTGCCCGATCATGCTTCTACGTCGTTGGTTCGACTGAATATTCACGCTGCGAAAGTTTTGCTGTGTATTTGGTGGGACCAGGGCGGTGTTATTTATTATGAGCTATTGAAACCGAATGAAACCATCACTGGGGAACGGTATCGAACTCAATTGATGCGATTGAGCCGAGCACTGCGCGAAAAGCGGCCACAATACGAACAGAGGCACGAAAAAGTGATTCTACAGCATGTCAACGTTCGGCCTCACGTTGCCAAACCCGTTAAAACTTACTTAGAAACGCTCAAATGGGAGATCCTACCCCACCCGCCATATTCCCCAGATATTGCGCCGTCCGATTATTACTTATTCCGTTCGATGGCACATAGTCTGGCTAATCAGCAGTTCCGCTCATATGAAGACATCTCAAAATGGCTTGATTCGTGGATAGCCTCAATAAACGAACACTTCTAAAGTGATGGTATTAGAGCTCTGCCAGAAAGATGGGAAAAAGTTGTCGCTAGCAATGGGCAATATTTTGAATGATTCATTTGTAAACATTTTTTCACAATAAAGTTGCATTTTCATCAAAAAAACAGCGAGAACTTAGTTGCGCACCTAATATAATTTACTTTTAATTAAAAAGCTGGTAATTATTGAATCGTTTCAGATAAGCCACCAAAACTTGAATTCAATATGTTGAAATTCTAACTATTTAATGCATCTTATATCACTATTCGTAAACTACCTGGCTGTTTATTCGAATGTAACATAAGTTGGTACTTTTGATAACGACTTTCTCAGTGTTTTATTAATCTGCGTTGTCGCTGCGATCGATTTAGAAACTAATTTAAGCTTTCATCATAGAAATACTCACCCACTTTTGAAGCACATTTTGTAGCTAAATAACATCATATAATGTGACTTAAGATTCTTTATTTGTATTTCAATTATTAAGTTATAATTCTTAGAAAGAAGTAAAATGTTTCACAATACATAAATCACTTAATAAGCTACCATAACAATAGTACTAATTAAAGGAACTATATTCATTTATTTCTCTATTTAAAAATTACTAGTTATCACATACAAAAAGTACTATAAAGTTGAACTCTTGCCAAAGGTATGTACTTACACTATTACATCTATTTTACTAGATCGATGCATACGAAATGTCATTATTGAGTTTGTGAAAAATAGTATGCAGTATTACAAAGGGCTCTACAGAAGTTTTGCAATATGGTCCAACCAGTTTTTGCACGCTGTGAAAAATTTAATGTGAGTCGGGACCTATTTAAACCTATACCAGTGAATCGGTCTCTCTCTATTAAAGGGTTTTCCAATAGGGACTTAACAACTTTTAATTCAATTTGTGAACGCACCCGTTCACTAATCATGGTAAAGTACACGAACGAACAACGTCAATTAAATTATAAAAATTTACCACAGAAATTCGGAGTCGGTGACCGCTACTTTAAGAGCGTTAACTCCGATTTTCGGTCGTATTTCTCGTCCTAGTAGACAGGCAGTAACAAGTTTAGTGCAAAAATTTGAGTCTACATATTCGTTGCGTGATGTTGCCGTGCCAGTGAGACAACGGGTTGGTCGAAGTGTCGAAAATATCGCTGCCGTTAAAACGTCCGTAGCAAATGATCCAAATCAGTCAATTCCACGGCGTTCTCAAGAGTTGGGCATCGCCCAGACCACTTTATGGCGAATTTTGCGTAAGGATTTTGGTTTACACCCATACAAGATCAAGCTGACTCAAGAATTGAAGCCGATGGACCATTTGAAGCGACGTACGTTCTCCGATTGGGCTCTGGAAAAGATGCGCCAAGATGATCAATTTCATCGCAAAATCATTTTCAGTGACGAAGCTCATTTTTGGCTCAATGGGTTCGTCAATAAGCAAAATATTCGTTATTGGTCGGGTGAAAATCCACATGTGCTTCATGAAACATCACTACATCCACAAAAAAATAACTGTTTGGTGCGGTTTGCATGCCGGCGGCGTCATAGGGCCATATTTTTTCGTCTACGATAATGATCGTCACGTTACTATGAATGGTATTTATTATCTCAAGAAATGGATCAGTCGATTGGCCGCCCCGTTCGTGCGATTTAAAGCATCTAGACTTTTTTCTTTGGGGCTACGTCAAGTCATTGGTCTATGCCAACAAGCCGACAACGTTGGAAGAGCTCAGAACCAACATTGAACGCGAAATAGCAGCTGTTTCGGCCGAATTGTGTGGCCGAGTCATCGAAAATTAGATCCAACGAATCGACCGCTGCAAACGTGCCCGCGGTGGCCATATGAACGAAGTCGAGTTCCATTCATAAATGTTTTGATTGTACTTCAACCCGATAATAAAGTTTTTGAAATATCTCAAATGGTCTGCATTTTATTTTGAAGAGAAGTTGTCAAGTCCTTATTGGAAAACCCTTTAGTTGTCTAAGAACTGAGGCAGCGGAAATAGTTCGCTATGTCATATTGGTAAAAAGCGGAATACCGGTAAATTTTACGATATAATTTGCCCATGAATTGAATATTAATCTTTGGAAGAAATGGCTACTATTCTTTACAATGGCTATCCACACCAAGAGTTACTGAGAGTAAATTTTTGCTTAGAAGATTCTCCGACTTTAGGACGTTCCACTTCGTCCGTATCGAGAGCATTAATGATGTTAGGAAGTTGCTCGAATCCAATATGTAAATAATCGCAACAGAAGAATTACTGAGCATTCATTCACCGGAAATACGTATCATTTTACACACATCCTTTTTCAGATAAAGAAGGCATGTTTTGTTTGTGTCTACAACCATGTCTGTACGGAAATTTTAATCGCTACAGAAAAAAGGAATAGCTGTCTCTTTTACTATGAGAAGATTAGAGCACATGATAATAAATACACAAGAGACAGTTACTACAAAGTGATACATTTAGAAGTGCATACCCACAGTTTGTCCTCACTGGAGACCAGGTACCTGGTTTTTCCACCACGCCACCGTCCCAATCTATCGCTCGCTCTAGTGTGTGATTAAGTTTTTTTCTAGAATCGGGCTAAAGGAGCTGGGGAGCTCAAATTTCGCATTATGCGACTTTACACTATTTTCCTATGCGAAGAACAGTTTAGCAACGATGAGAATCTTTAAATCGTGTGATAACGAGTCTGGGTAGCTCTCAGAAGAAATATGGAAAAGTTGGTTTGATGATTGTTTTCGAAAAATGGGCAAGTACGTAGAATATGGTGGCAATGTTTTAAAAGATAATGAAAATTGAAGCTCTAATGCAAAACCTTTGCAATTCTCTTTGTAAAATGCGATAGAAAGTGAAATATGCGTTGTTGTTGGACTTTCCGTTGTGTGAGATTAACATCCACTTTGTTCAAATATTTATTTCCTCGTCTTTTTCTTGAAATAGTAATATTTACTGAATAAATTTATGTGAAGTGTAGGTTGTAATGCAAGTATGCATTTAATTTTGGAAATACTGCGGCGGCTACAACTCATAATATACTAGACTCGATGAGGTTTTAGGGATTTTAGCGAAAAAAACTGAATTGTTTAAATCCATATTTTTCACATTCGCTTATCAAAATATATCTCGTAAGTTTCAAATTCCAGCTTTTCTAAGCGTTTTCTAAAAGACCTTCGAATGAATTTCTCAAGCGAAAAATAACTCAAAAATTAGTCCTTATTCATATGCTAAAAAATTTTCTTCTTTGTCTATCTGAGAAATTAAACGAGGAAAATAGATAAGATAAGCTTTCTAATGAAACAATTCCTATAAACATGAAATTGGATAGCACCATACGCGGAAATTAGCAATGATTTCGAATATAAACTATCAGTAGATTTGATAGATAAAGCAAGAATGTGTTATTCCTTATAATTTCAACTTCTTCAAATGTTAAGATTTCTGTACAATTCATGTACTTATAAATCGAAATTATATATTGTTTTAGGTATCGACATTCCTAGACAATATTTTAGTTTAACTGAATCGGCATTAATGATTCAATTTTTAAAATCACATGATCCTCGAACATTGAGATTAGTGGTCCAAGTTTCTGAACCTTCAGTTGATTTGGATTGGGAAATTGAAGTTTTCTATACAAACCGACGGTAAATCTTATTTATTTTTTTCGAATATTTAAATTATAAGAGTAGATCAAATATGTAAAGAATATACGAATGAAGGAATGTATTTTTTATCACTTTTTTTGCATAAATATAATACCAAAGCTTTCTAGTTCAAAATGATGTCGAATTATCAAGATTACCCTATACTGTAAAACGAGCTGTAGTTTATTTCTGGCTTCAATATTTATTCAACTACTAAAGCGAGAACCTTAAAATTCAGAATGTGTGTACCAGCATATTCTTTATGAATTTATTTAACTTTCTGCGTTGTCAGAATACAATGCATTTGAGTGAAAATGATATATCTCCATCGAAAATTTATTAAAAATACTAAAAATATTAGCGAAATGCTTTTAATATTTACAATCGCTTATACTTAGAATATAATTGTTTCACGAAATAGTACATGGTTTCGTGAAATATCCGAGGGCCAATAATTCATCGCATTTTAGCCGAAAAACTTGGTCTTGAAAGGGAGATTCAAGATTGATTTCAGGTAGATTGAAGTACGACCAAAAATTGTACCAAACTGGTGATTGCAGAAACATCATTAGATAATTTGCAAGAGACGAAAATTTGAATACAATGTAAGTGATAGTAAGACATAGGGTATGAATACAATTTGAGAAACTAACCAATAAAGTGCTGAATACACCAGATGAAGAGAAAACAAATTGCTTTTGGAGAAGTTTTATCTTGATAAATTGAAGCGCTTGATAAGTTTATTCGCCTAGATTCACATGTCAAACAATAGTTTAGAAAACTATTTCTAATAGATTATTACTTTACACATCAGAATGTCTTCATAAAGTAAATGAATATCTTAATAAAAATAGAAAACGTTCTCAATACCTTCGTCAGTTCCAGAGTTACAGATTTTTTTTATGGTTTTTATACCGTTGATATTCATTGGCTGAAGTTTGTTCAAGCACATGAAAATGATTTTTATTAACAAAAATATATTTTCTAAGAACTACATAATTTTAAATTTTACTCATCAAGTAATAATATTTCAACTCAATATTTGCACTTGACTCACGTAATAACCAATTTTACCGCCTAAATAGAAAAATTAAGTTTAGACAGTTATATTTTATACAAAGGGTACTAGGAAAGTTTTGCAATACAGTTTTGTTTGTTTAATTTTTTCAAAGTAATTTCCTCTACACTCAATACACCTCTCCATCCTCCGAAACCAATCTTTAAACCAGTTCTGCCAAGTTTCACTAGGGAGTAAAGCACACTCGTTGTCCCAAGCCCGCAGGAAGTCCTCATCACTGGAAAATCACCTTCCTTTTAGTTCCATTTTGACATGTGGGAACTGTGCAAAGTCGCCGGGAGCAAGATCTGGACTGTAGGGAGGGTGCTCGAGAAGTTTCAATCCTATCGTGGTCAAATATTCGGTGCAGGCTTTGACGTGGTGAACTGGAGCATTATCGTGATGGAGGAACCAGGTATCCATTCTCGACTTTGGCCGCAGGTTCTTCATAGATCCAATGACTTTAGGCAAGCACTGTTCAGTATACCACATCATCTGTGTGTCCAAAACGACGCGTTGCACAATTCCACTCGATTTGCAAAATACAGCTATCATTTTCTTCTTTACAGATCGGGATTTTCTGACAATTGTGGGTGTGTCCTCATCATCAAAGACCCAAACTTTGTTTTGAGCTTTGGTCGGTACATCGTAATAGTACAGCCAAGTCTCATCACCTGTCACGATGTTTTCACATACCGAGATTGTCCCTCATTAAACTTTTTTAGCATCTCCCAGCACCAAGTCACACATCGTGTTATCTGCTCTTCAGTCAGTCGATGCGGCACCCAGCATTTAGGCCTGAAGTACACTCTATCTGTTGGTAGGTCACTCGCCTATCCTCGCCAAGCATTTTCCCCACGGAAGTAACGTTTTCTTCCGTAACTGACGTGCGTGATCTTCCCGTTCTCTCAGCATCCTCCACAGTTAAATTTCCGCTTTGGAATTCTCTATACCACCTGAATATCGTTGTGCGACATGGACAAACATCACCTAGTGCAAGAGTTGTTTCTTCGAAGCACTGATCTATGTTTAAACCACGCACGGAAGTATAACGCTAAACTGCCCTTATCTCATTTCGTGACCACGATACCATCACAAGCAGTTTACACTCTCACTGCTAATGAATAACTGAGCCCATCGACATGGCGCGCCGGCTACTATGCACGTATGAACATGTCTCAACATGCAGCAACGGGCAGCTTCCTACGATTCATTGTTGCGTCATATTGCAAAACTTTCCTAGTACCCTTTATATAATTTAATTCTGTCACATATTTTAGTGCCAAATGACAAAATAAATTAAGAACACGAGTTATTGAATGAGATCGATAGATGAAATAATGGAAACAAATATTTTTTTTAAATTTAAGTAAAAATATTTTTTGCACGTTATCGGTCGTAAAATATGTTATCCACTCAATATCAGCAACATGTGTGAAGTTGGATCTTAAGTAATATCAGAAGTTGGAAAAACACCCTTTCTTTTATGAAATCCTACGGAAAAAAACTATCACCTCATTTTACAGTAGTAACTCTGATATATTTTTAAAATAAAGTTGTCACTCTTCGAAGCGATACTTGTGCCTATATACTATAAAGGTTTCTTTTTTTACAGTCTGGTGAATCCCGCTTTTTGGTCGGCCCAAATATTCACACCATCACATGATTTTCTAGTTTCGTCCCAAATGGAACTATCACTAAAGGAATTGCAACCTGATACAATATACAGAGTTATGGTATCTCTTTTCACATGGAAAAATACTCTTAATTTATATACAAGTAAAGTGTATACTGTCCGTACCCCTGAAGAGGAGCCATTTTTCAGAAAAATTAGTCTATATGTTTCTGAAACAAGTAGTAAATGGGCCCAAATTCGATGGTCGGGCTTCAATAAAACGGAATTGGCATTAATAGATGGTACGAAGTTGATCTACAATAAACTAGATGAGGACGAATTTATGGAAACTCCGTTAATACATCGGTTGGTAACGAACTATACTTTACACAATCTTGAATGTGGTACTACATACGAAGTCAGAATGTCCTTTAGGTTGTTTAGTGAACAAACTGTTACGCCATATTCAGTTCCGTTGATGACATTCACGACAGATATTGAAGAAAATCGCTACGATTTTACAATATATTTGAACATAGACACAATAGAAGATGATACGGTATCATTATACTGGTACGGCGTTCCATATCCCAGAAATGCATACGTTCATATATACAGACTCGTATATCAAAATAATACTGGAAATTATAGTAAATTTAGCATTGTAGAGGAAGATACAAGTTCAAATCTAGAAATTTCTAATTTAAACTCTGATTCAGAGTATGTAATTTGGTTGGAAATGTTTTTAAATAATGGCGCAATTAAGAAAAGTGATACTCACAGATTCATTACGCCGCATACATATACATTATCTTCTGATGAAATACCATTCAGTAAGTAATTACTTGCATATAAAATCTAGACAAAATTCGCCTACACAAATCACTTAAATAATCGATGTCATTGAAACTTGTTTCATTTTCTCTCATGCATATTAACTACATGCAGACCATACGGAGTTCAATATATGACTGACCATCTTTCATAAAAATATTGCGCGAATAGTAAAGAACTTACAGTCATACAAACCAAAGCTGCTAATGTCAATAATTAATTAAATATATGTTGAAATAATTAGACTCGAAAATATGTTTAAAAAAGCCGTTTTGTGTCTTTTAATATAAATACCAAATATATAGAAATAATACTAAAGAAGAAAATATGTCCCCATTCGTCATTAAATCCATAAAAGCTTCTGAACTCATTTCATTTATGTATATATATGAACACCGAAGCTATGTGAGCGGAAGTTGTAGGAAGTATATTTATCTAAGAGGGAGTTCTACAGCTTCTGCCGCATTCTGCTTTTCAATCGCCACCCCATTCCACCTTTTCACTCTTCGTCTTTAATGACTATATCTATATCTTATTCTGTTCAGCTAATCTTCAATTTTTTCTTCTACACTTTGAGTGTAGTTTTCTACTTAATTTCTTGGTTTGACATATGTTCTAATCTAGATATTTTGTTTGCCCTTCAATGAAAATCCAGTTCTACGATGCTTACCTTTTTTTGTTTTTCAACGGTAAGTGCCAGTATTCAGATCTATATGGTAATATAGACTCTGCAATTGTTCTATAGATTCTCATGTATGCTAGGTCATGTTATATTAATACCAAATATAGATATGCTTCTATTGACCAAAATACTTGCCTAAATGTACGATGCACACAGAAACATTTTAAAGTAAATTTTCACACTTTCACTATCGTGTAATGTTTCGGATTGGATGGCGATGTAAACGTTAACTCATGAGGAAAAATATTATCAAATCAAAAGAAAATAAAATTCAAATTGAAATTGTCCCAAAATTACATTCTATGAAAATAATCTTCATAATCAATAATAATAAATACTGTTTCTATTCTTCTTGAACAAATCCACTATAAGAGGAAAAAGCGTTATATATAATTTTATACACTTACTATACACTCCTATAATGAGATTCTAAGTTGCAAAGGAACTTACTTTTGCATTATATTAAAATTATGTCTAATTTTTATGGCCATAATCAATTTAACGTAACTTCCTGCATGAATATTATGCTCCGCATTGCTATAATGTTGATCTACACTATGGAAACAAATACCGTATGATAGAATTCCTTTGTACACTGAAAAGTCATTTAATTTATTTTCTTCAAAATTAGCCAAACCAAAGTTGGCAATGTAAATGAATTAAGTGACACAGCTGACAGATTACGTTGTTTTGACAAGTAGCTACATACAAATGTTTTAATTGAAAATATAAAAAGTTTTATATAAGAAACGGCTATAATGAATGCTCAAAGTAAAGGCCCTTCATTTTCGATACTTAACCCAACTCTTCACTTCATGCTATTGAAGGCATTTTCATGACGATAATGAGTTGCAAACTTCAACATCTTGAGGGAAAAACATCAGATTACTTTTACAAAGGTATGATAGTATTAATTAATCATTGTAATAAATGCATCGATAATAGTGGAAATTATACCGAATTTTAGTTTTCCTAGACCAGGCAGAGAATATACGGTGTTTATCACGTACAACGAATCTTAAACACCACTTGAAACAAACTATTTTTTTGTAGGGACAATAATAGTTAATTATAGATAGACTATATATTGTGATTATATGGAAACGATACATTCTGATATATGTTGTAGTTTTATGGCCCGTGTATCAACTTATGTATGTTCCGTATAAAATAAAACCTTCATCTTTAATTAAGAGCCTCGTTTATGAGTAATACGCCGCTTAAAGGCTGCTCATGTTAAAATTTTTTGAAATTACCAGATTATTATTTCGTGTTTAGCTAAAATAATAATATTAAGAAGATAAGATTTTCGTTACTACAGAACTAATACAGCAGAAATAAGGAGCTTCTGTTAGAGGCTCTAAAAATACATCTAATTAAATAACCTATCAAACAAAATTATATTTTACCCTTGTCCCTTTCTTGTTAATATTCGATGCTCAATAATACGAGACATACTTTAATTCTATTTGATAATATGCAAAGAAAACTGGACGGTTCTTGAAAAATTGTGGTTATACCCATTAGAGTAATAGCCTAAAGCGTCTCATAGTGGAAAAATCAGGTGCCTAATCTCAAGAGAGGTCGAAAACTTTTAAGTCGTTTAGCAACTCATCTTCAAAGAAACAGGCTTTGTTCTGTTTTAATGAACATGTGATTGCAATAATGTTGTACCCTATGCTCTTCGGTTAACGTATGAGATACCCAAGAGAAATAAACCCTCTTCACTCGAAAATATTCATGCGAAATGGTAAGAATTACCATTGCATAAATACCTGGACATTCTTTTACCTCGTAATAACTTACGTGCATATTGAACTCGAGCATCTTCCCTACATCACCGCGGCAACAGATGAGGAAATATCCTCTCTGAAATTCCATATACGCTCATACGATGTTGACAACCATCTTTTAGCTAGGAGCTTGGTCAAAGTGATACTATAAAATTGTTCGATAGTCTATTTTTGAGCAAAATAATATAACAAGCTATTAATGCTGCATCGATTCAGGAGCAACTAATACAGGAATACTGATCTTCTCAGAGTATGGACCAATTGAATGCGCCTTATCGTAAAATTTATATAGTGCTCTTTATACGGTTTATTCAAGGAACATTATTAGAGATAGGCAGATAGTTTTATTGGTTTTTATGTGGTACTACATGTACATTAAACATGTCAGTAAAACACTAATAAAACAAAAATATATCCATCGCAGGAAGAATTCATTGTATAAGGAGGGAACAAGGAGCAGGGAAAATTCATTTTATAAATGTTAAAATTGTTCTAAAAAAATTTAATAAATTAAAATACAGCTTTAAATTCATTGAATAAACGTAATGGCTAAGCAAAACCTCCACCAGTCGCCCCTGAAAATCCTAATCGATTGCGTTGATTTTATCTCTTTAGGCTCTTCTGAGTAATGCATGATCTATTTGCAGGGCACCTGAAATAACTTTTATCTATAGTCTCCTATTTATAGTAACATGAATTCTTAGATATATTAATCCTATTGCTAAAAATATTAGCCAAAAGTTCAAAGATGAAAAAGTTCGGTAACGTCAATATTTTATATTTTTTAAAAATAGGTCTGCATAAATCCTCCGACTTTATATTTGCCATGCAGCGTATTACTTGCAACGTAAATCTCCATGACATAACTCGACAACTCCCGAAAGACATCCCATTTAAAAGTCGTGAATAGAATTGAGGATCATAATATGAAGTTAAATATTGATCACTTATTATAAGTCTTAAATTTCTTATTTGATAACATATTTTGTGTTTTTTTGCGATTTATATATTGTATAACGATATATATATATATATATATATATGTATATATATATATATATAAAGGCTGTTTCAAATTTCGCGGTTTTTTTTAAAGAATAAATAAAACACATAATTTGCGTTCGCTTTCAAAAACCTTTTATTGGTAATTGAAGTATCAGTTATGACATTTATATGCGAAAAATAACATCAGCCAAATGGCTTTCTCTTGCAGCTGCACAGACATCCACTCTTTTGTTAAAATTTTCAATGACATTTTGACAAAATTGAGACTCTATCTCACCAATGACACGAATAATTTCATCTTTCAACGCAGGAATTGATTGTGGATTATTTTTATAAACCTGACTTTTCACATAACCCCATACAAAATAGTCTAAATGTGTCAAATCACATGATCTTTGTGGCCAATTAACATCACCGTTTCTTGAGATTACACGTCCAGGAAATTTTTCTCTCAATAAATCAATTGATTCGCGTGCAAAGTGAGGTGTAGCGCCATCCTGTTGAAATCACATATCCTCTAGATCAATATTCATTAATTCAGGCCACAAAAATTCGGTTATCATGGACGATATCGATCACCATTGACAGTTACAGTTTCACCGGCAGCATTTTCAAAGAAATAAGGTCCAATTACACCACCTGACCATAATGTACATCAAACAGTAACTCGTTTAGGATGCATAGGTTTCTCATGAATAATTCGTGGATTTTTCTCACCCCAGATATGGCAATTTTGTCATAGCCACCAAGTTAAAAATGTGCTTCATCGGAAAATATTATTTTTTGAGAAAAATCAGCTGGTTGTTCATTAATGAAATTGACAAATGAATGATGTTTTAAATGATCTAATGGCTTCAGTTCCTGTGTTATTTGAAACTTATATGCCTTCAGAGCTAAATGCTGTGTGTAAAATACGCCATGTCATTGATCCACTAAGTCCAAGTTGTTGTGAACGTTGTCTAATGGACATTTCAGTATCTTCAGCAACACTTTCACGAGCCAAACCAACATTTTCTTGTGAACGACCACTACGACTGTATTTTTGACTTTTTTTATTTTTCACGGAACCGGTCTCTTGAAATTTTTTAATAATTCGACCAGTAGTGCTTTCAGATGGACGATTATGTAAACAATTTGAATGCGTTGTTGTACCGTGTACGAATCCATTTTTATAAATGTCGTAACATCACACTTTTTAAATCCCCACATACCCAGACAAATTCAGTGCGCTATCTATATTTTATTTATTCTTACAAAAAAAAACGGGTAATTTGAAACAGCCTTTATATGTAAGGCGATTTACTTAATTTAGTAAGTCTCTTATATAATCGAAACATTTTTTTGCAACATTTGCAAAAGAAATATATATATATATATATATATATATATATATATATATATATATATATATAAGTATATATCAAGTATTAAGTGAATTAAGTATATATTAAATAAATTAAGTAAATCGCCTTACACTACTACTACTAAAATACATCACAGCCCGTTGAAATTCTATCATGACTGACTTACATAACACCAGCCATAAATTAGGAAAGTGTTCACTTATATTTTGACATTTTGTCTGGGAACCTTACAAACCTCTTTTCAAATACGACAGAGTATTTTCAACGGCATTTATTTACATAGACAAAGCATTACCCAGTCATTTTGTCCCACTAAATAATCTATCCCTCTGTAATCTGCAAAGATTTGTTTGATTGAATTAAATAAACTTACTTTTTGTCAGGTACACCAATGTATGGAATTACCATTGAAGATCATCACTGGAACCTCGTTTTGATAATCGCCTTAACTTTAACTGCCCTAATTATAACTGGAATATATATAACATTCTTTTTATTTAGAGCACGTAATAAATCGAAAAACAAGGAAATGCAAATGGGAGAATAAGATTGCGCAATTATTAATATAAATTTATTGCATTGATAATTTTATTCTTTTATTATTAGTAATGTAATAATGATATTTACAGTATAAGTAAATTGACTCTGAGTTTATCTTATAATTATAGATAATCAATTGGATAGTAAAATAAATTCATTAGACTAACTATAAAGTTGAAGTATATATAAAATAATAACGTTAATAACATATAAAATAAATATTCAAATACAAAGGTCAAATTAATTTATTGTCAGTTTTGAATAGATAACGAAATGACAAAGAAAATTTTACAAAGGTATAAATAAAACATTTTGTCCAAATTTCACACATATAAATTTACTGCTACTACTTTCGTCTGTCAGGATATTATCGAGCAAGTACAATACAGATACAATCTCCTTTATATAAGAAAACGAAATAAAACGCAATAAAATTACGTAAAAAGTGTAGAGGCAAAATATACATACACAATTATTTATCGGTAATAGATCTTTCTTCGAAATCTATAAATATAAATAATAGGAAAACATTAAGAATTAATGAAATTATGAGATGCAATTAGAGTGAGAGATTAAAATAAAAATAATGAATGCTAATAATTAAAATAAATTTAAAAGAAGTGAATTGCTTAAATCTAATTGATCATTAATTGAAGTTTATTACACTTATTAATCCTCATGCACTCCAAGAAATTTAGTTTCCGACTTTTGTTATATATGTATGTAAAGGATTTCCAGTTTAAAATCTTTATGTACATTATGATTTGTTTCTATTACATATTTGCTAAAGTTAGAATCCTAGATATTCTTCTGTTGCAATTTTGAATGTTCTCCCCGATATTATCCAATCAGGGAAAGTTTTTATTCTTTAGTTTAATGGGATTTCACAAAAAGACGATCTCTACAATCAACTAATTAAGGAAAATTTTAGTCTTGAAAATAAAGTAAATGCTGAAGATTTTTAGGAGAATGTTTTCAATGAACAATAATCCATACTTACAACACAAATTTCAGTTGATATTTATAAAATTATTGTTTCCGGTAAACATAAAATTCTTGCTCAAAATAAACGAATATTATTTTCAAGACCTAAAAAATGTAGTGGTAAGTGTTTATGGTTACAATATTTACCCGAGTGTAACCAATACAAATTAAAATAATTTCTGACAGTTATATATTTTTAATTTAGAGTTTACACGCGAACATTAATACAGTAAAAATGTACATTCCAATTACCCAACAACAGTTAACACGCTATATTTTACTATAAATGGAGTTGCACACTTTGTCCGGGATACAGGGATGCATTGTAAGGATAACCGCTCTATGCGAATAGCAACAGTAATTAGGCCTAAGCTATAACACTTTGTGGATGTACATGCATTTTACAGATCGATAACTGTTACGTGGTAAATATAATAATTATTAAGGCTACATTATAACTCATAATGCAGGGATGTCGAACGAACGACGTGATAGAAAGTGTCCATTGGCCGACAAAGTAAACAAGATTATCGGGAAGTATCATAAATTCAAATGTAATGGTGTTAAATATTATGCATTAGAGTACATATTAGAAATAAAAGAACAGACGTGCTCTTAAATGCCGAATTCGGCATTTAAGAGCGTCACACAAATTATGTGTTTTATTTATTCTTTAAAAAAATCCCGAAATTTGAAACACCCTTTACGTATGTTCACTATAATGCTCTGTGTAGTGCCTGCTCTTAAAAAAACAGAACTGTAATTTGTTGCATATTACATGCAAAATTCATGCATTTCATCTCACAGCATAAATTATACGAAAATTTTATAAAAAGTAATAATGTGTTAAAGGTAAGTAGAAACGCGGTGTTTCGTAAGTCCCCGAATATACTCGAGAGTTTCACAGACAGTAGTCACGTATCTCTGAACCACCGAGACGATTCTTACACGCTGGAAAACCTGGATACGTGCAGTGTTTTACTATTGTAAATATTTTTAAGAAGTCCTTTGTTTCGCACTTTAATCCTAGCGATGCTACAGTTATCAGGAAAAGTTAGGTCAGATTAAATTTCAAGATAGCTACGTTAAAAGAGATGTACAAACTATTCAGAATTATTCGAGACAAGTTGAAGCAATAAAGAATTTACAAAATCCTTCGTCGTCGTTAGCGGACTCACTGGAAATAGTGGACGATGTTCGCACACTGTTATGCGCTGCCAGTGACCCAAAAAAAATTGTGTTGTGGCAAAGTTAGAAACTGTATTAAAGAAATATTCAGATTTTAGCACTTTCAGACAGATATATGATTGTGCCCGTACAGATCCGCCAATTAATTTCAAAGACTATTTCAATTATGCCAACATTATATTATTAGATATGGAAAGGTCTTTTTTGCATATAGGAATATAATTTCACCATGGAGAACACGCCTCATTAAAATAAATTTTGAAAATTACCCCATGCTGCTGCAATTCTTTCTCCGATCTCATCCACTATGGGATAACGAATCTTAAGCGGGACGATGTTCACATACCTTACCTGCAGCCTGACCACTCTTAGTGTTACTATTCAAATCGCGCGGTTGTCCCCCCACAATACATCCCTGCCTTCCGGACAAAGTACGCAACTTTCTAAATAGCTAACTAACTTGAGTGACAATTAGAAAGTATCTAAATATTTTTGGTTTATTAAAATTATTCCAAGTAGACCATCGAAAATTTGGAAACATGTTGCTCTTAAATTATATTACAAATTCCGATAAAAAGCATTTTTAAATATCTTCAGATAATTTAATTAGTAAGATAGTCAGCACTGGTTTTAGTCTACATTTACATTTTACCTACAGTAAATAATAAACAAATAATACACGTATATACAGGAAATTTTTCTCGTATCTATACGAATTAAACAAAAACTGATAAATTGATACATAAATCAGAATAAAATGCATATACGTGCATATTTGTATAATTTAATTTTTTTGTTAAATTAAATAAAGCAAATATAGCCCACACTACATTTTGAGAACTGGGGTTCCCCTACAATTTACAAACCGCCCGGTATCGCATCGGCAAAAACTGGGATTCCCCTATTTTCTCTACGCTTTACTACGAGTTCCGCAGCCAGCGGTTGTCTTTTAGATTCGAGTTGTCGATGTTGCAGCAAAACAGTAAGTTTACTTCATATTATTTTTTATTTGCATTTGGTACCAAAACAGTTTTCGAATTAATAGATTTCATGTAACAAAAAATTTCAAATTACACAACATATTGCTACAGTATCGCATACAAAATATAAGAAGAAAATGAAAAATACAAAACAATTAACGCTTAATGAAACAATTTCTTCGGCATCAGTCTGTGAAAATAGAGAAGAATTCAATTTTGATTTATGTGAAGCCTTTGTTAGTGTCAATATTCCGCTTATGAAATTACAAAATCCAACTTGTAAAGCCTTTTTAGTGAAGTATTGTGGTAGACTAGTACCAGATGAAAGCACCTTTAGAAAAAAATATATAAACAATGTTTTAGAAAAAACCATGAGTGAAATTAGGGAATTAATTGGAAACAATTATATTTATTTTATAGTCGACGAAATAACTGACACTTGCGGTAGATTTATCGCCAATTTATTAATAGGTCTACTGAGTGAAAACGTTCCTGGTGAAGCGTATTTATTTGTTTTGAAACAATTAGAGAAATCCAACAATGTAACTATGTCGCAGTTTATAAACGAAGTATTAACAAGTTTCTATTTACCCAATGCTGTCCCTACTGAATAGGTTTTATTGATGTTGTCAGACGCTGCTACATAAATGACCAAATCTGCACAAACTCTAAAAGTATTTTATCCAAAAATGATACATGTCACATGCTTAGCTCATGGCGTGAATAGAATAGCAGAAGAAATTCGTAACCAATATCCAGATTTAAATCGTTTAATCAATACGGTCAAGAAAATATTTGTAAAAGCACCCCTCCGAATATAAATGTACAAAGACAGTTTGTACTAATACTCCTTTGCCACCTCAGCCAATAATTACGAGGTACGTGGCTAGAGGCCGCATTTTTTATACAAATTATTTGAATATTATTGCAGTGTTAGTGTTAAAATTTTCTGATGATTCCGCAGCTATTAAAGAGTGTAAAAATATTTTAAATATTCCTACATTAAATCAACAACTGGCATTTATCAAAGCGAATTTTAGCTTTATTACGTAAACGTTAACTACATTAGAGAGGCAGGGCGTGGAACTTACAGATTCTGTGAAATTAATTACAGATTTCAAAAATAAAGTCAACCAAGTTAAAGGTAAAATTAATGATTCTATAAAAACGAAGATGCAAGACATATTAACAAAAAATACCGGGTTTGATGAACTTACTAAAATTTCAAATATTTGAAATGGAAATTATGAGCCTTCTATAACAATGGATGCCACCACTATATGCAAATTTAAGTTTTCACCAATCACTTCTGTTGATGTAGAAAGAAGTTTTTCTATATATAAAAATTTGTTATCTGATCAAAGAGAATCGTTTCATGTGGAAAATTTAGGGAAATATATGATTGTCAATATTTACAATATTATAAAAAATAAAATGTAATATTTTATAGTTTGTAGGTTTGTACTTTACATTAATTTATCAATTTATCTTTTGTAATACAAACAACTTGTTTAAATAAATTTTGTAATTTTATTGTGTTTTTGTAAGTCAATTTTTTTTAAATACAATCAGTGCGTATTTGACTAAATTGTTGCATAATTTAACAAAATATTGTGCATATATATGCGCATATTTTCAGGGTTTTTAATGCATATAATTTCGTGCTAGTAATAAACAAGAATTTAACTAGCTATTTTTAAGCGTGGCATTACAATTCCTCATTTTTATCACAGTGTATAAATGAGTTTCCTAAAAAATGTTGGTTTTACTTATATAGTATACGAAAGTATATATAACTATAAGTATACGAAATTACATAATCAGGTCTCCAAAATTTTATTTTTAGTTGTAATCAACTACTAATATTTTTGTATAAGCGCACATATTCTGACTAAACATCTGTATATATGATGATTCGTAAAAGTTAATACAGATGTCTCTGAAGTAAATTTTGCCAAGTACAAATCAAAATAGTCTTAGTCGTATTATAATCCAAAACTTATTCTGTGCAACTAATTTTTTGTGCAAATACTTTCTTAATGTCAGAATGAATATATCTACAGACGTCAGAATTATAGTAGCTGTGTAAGTAGAGTACATCTTTTAATTTAAACATCTAGTAGTAAAGATGTAAGAAACGATTTTTTTAATTATATACACATTAAAATACAAAATAACGTATCATATATTTAAATACAATAAATGTATATACATCGAATTATTTATTCATATGATACATGCATGCAATTCTAAGTGTGTTCGAAATGAAAATATGAATTATTTTTAGCTGCCACTGACCGTACAAAACGCGAATTTCTTGGCAACCTTAAGTTGTTTTGCAAATAAGTTTTCTATTTAGTTCGAATGTTTTTTCTTAAAATGTGTTTCCTGATAAAGTTAACAATAGTTCTCTTTTTACAATAGCATTATACAAATGGTAAGGTATGAAATTGATTTCGTTTAATTGATTATTCCATTTATAAGTTTTGTGTTTAACACGGTTAATGTTTGTATAAGCTTCATTAAATATTTTCCATATGTATAGTACATAATATAAAAACTATAAAATAATTTATTTTTATAATAGATTCCTTAAATTTTTTTACATCAAAGAAAGCTCCCAAAATCACTGCTATACCAAAAATATTTTTGACGAATTTAAATAAATTTAGCATTTTAAAAAACTGTTGTTTCATTATTAATTGGCTTTCTTTGCACGTATAATATAGAATAATTTAAAACTCAAATAAATCCGCCATAAATAAATAAGTACCAAGTAAACGTTACCTTGCTAACTACTTGGAATAAGCGAATCAATGGTAATCTATGGTAAAGCTTCCAAAATCTCTTCTCAGAGAACATCATTATTCGGGAGTGATTGTAAATCATTTATCTTTTGTCTTATCGTAACTTACATATGAAAAACCCAGCGAATGAAAACGTCGTGGACGTATGTCAACATTAACTATATTTAGAAACTTCATAATAACCCTCGTGGTATGTAACCGTGCATTATGTTCTTGGAAAATCGGATTTACAATTTTAAAGATATGACATCGACACTGCTCGTAGCACACTAGTGTAACAAGGAATCGCATTTAATGTCGTTGGCCATAATGACCATAATGAATCTATAAACCAAGTTGAGATTCCTCACTAAAGATGACTAAAGATAATTTAATTCCTCATTCCAAAGCAAACTTTCTACAACACTGCTGTGCACAGATCGAATTTTTCGATATGTAAACAATTTTTTCAAAAATTTTTGTATTCATTTAATAACTGTTTACATAATGCAATTTATGACACATTAGAAGGATTCGAATTAACTGTTTCTATTGTCTAATGATCAGTACGCATTCACGGAGAGAATAAGGTCGTGGGTTCTCGAGTTCCACACGGAGAACAGAAATTTGTTCAAAAATTTCTCCGTGATGTTGCACAGAAGTTCTCGAAAGAATCAGCGTCTCGACGTTTCGATAACGTATCAATTATCTTCTGGAGTTGTTTCGTAGTGAAGTGTTAACCTGAAACTTCGCTACGAAACAACTCCTGAAGAAGATGATCGAGATGTCATCGAAACGTCAAGACGCCGATTCTTTCGAGAAATTCTGTCCAACATCACGGAGAGCCCTAAAATTTTATATTACTCATTCTTACAACTGCGAAAACCGTTCGAATATGTATATCTATATATATATATATATATATATATATATATATATATATATATATATATAGTACATGTATATATATATATATATGTATATATATATATATAATTATAATTATATTTTATATAAAAACACAACTTATTTATAATCTAAAAAATCCAAAATACCGCAATCACCATTTTTGCCAACGTTAGAAGTTCGAAATTTCTTCAGTGACATTGAGCTAATGAGCTTCCGTCAAGTCAATTGCTGTTGGGTTTCACATTTTTAAAATGGAACTTATCTCTCTCATTTGTAAGAAGTAATACAAACAAAGCATTGCTTATGTTGTCATTGCGTGTAGATATTCCAACTTGTGGCGCCTTTTTTGTTCATAAAGTAGCATTTGTAAGACCAATATAACTGATTCGTAACCCTAGCTGCTACTGTTTTCACGCATATGCTCTTCTTCTTGGAGTGAGAAATACGATGACATCGCCACTCAAATGGAGGTGAATATCGATCAATAATGTTTCATACAAGTGAATAAAATTGATTGTATCCCTTTTGAATAAATAAACTAATAATTTTCAAGAATTTTGAAAAATTGGATAAATACACATAGCGATACATGTTGTACATCGAGGTTGATGCTTATATTGTCCAAATATACATATGTCTCAAATGCGGTATTTTCGATTTGGTGCTTCCCTTGTTTATTGGTTCATATGTATATTAAATTGCATTTTAGTGGCTATGGATTTAGTGTATATATTGTATATATATATAATTATGCGGAGAAAGAGTGGAGCTAACATACACTTCAACGTTTGATGGTAAATTAGCTTGTATGTATATACACATGTATACAGTGTATGACCTTCCGCTTGTATAATTCTTTGCTCTTTAATGTTGAGTAGCCCTTTCTGGAATTGTCGCCGTATTCTTTCTTCTAAACTATTGAGTCTACTGTGCACATAATTCACACATTTTTTCATGCATCGTTTAACATTTCCTACTTTTCCATGAACACTTTCCATTGTTTTCTGAATTGTTTTGATCTTACGGTACTTTTTGCCTGCAGCACGTTAAATTTTGTTTATACTTGATACATGATCAGCAAACATGATATTATTAATTCTTGTTTGTCGTTTTTCCATTTTCTTCATTTCCTGTCTAATAACTATTTGTCCACTATCCATTTATTATATATATGTATGTATATACTAATAAAGTGTTGACTGAACTATGGATACTAGAAATACGAACAAGAGCGGCGAAGCGCCAGATGAGAATCTCGCTATTATCTCTCATGAGTGCAATGACGTAGAAAATGAAAGCTGAACAAAAAGAGATTATTAATCCGAAAATGGAAAAATGTAAAATGGACAAACAAGAATTAATAATAATATCGTGTCTATTAGTCATAAAACAAAAACAGAATTTGACACTTTGCAAGCGAAAAGTACGCTATTAAATCGAAAACTCGCTACAAGAAACTATGCGGCAACAAATCCAGAAAGAGTGACTGACAAAAAGCGCAGAGTAATACATACTGGGGCGAAAATTCAACCTCCAACGTTCTATGAGTAAAAACCTGGTATAATTAACGTATTCATTTACTTCTTAAGTAACTAGTTGACCAAAATTTCATTGACGGTGTCAGGGACCGAGAAGCTCATAGGACACTGCATTTTGGTAGATACAGTCATTGCAGCATTGACTTAAACTTTGGAATATGAAGCAACTGATGTATCAGTTGGTTATATAGGAGTGCAGCAGGTACAGCCATCGTACAGACATTCCGTAGTGATGGTGATTGCTTGAGCTCCATACAACTTCTCAACTCTACACACAAAACCATACGCTGGAATTAAAGTAAATTTGATGTTTTTGTGAAAAAGTGCCGATAGAAAGAAGCAGGTCAAAGAGATAGCATCTAAGGCAAGAAGCTGAGAAGTGTTCAGTGAAAGCCATAATGTTTTTAGTACCGAAAATGTCCTAGGTATCCTGGTTGAGATTCTGCTCCGATCTAGAGAAAAACCTTAAGTCGAGGGTAAATGGAACGATATCTGAGAGGTGTCCGAAGTATAGGTATCAGCGAGCCAATACTGTCGAATTTTAAGCGAATGACAAAGTGGTGGTTGTACAATGCATATTGATGAAAGTAACGTAGACTGAAGTTACAAAAAAAATGACGCGTTGTATCAAATATGAACTACTCGAAATAAATTTAAACTGTATCAACCGCTCAACCACTCTGGAGCTGAATCGCCGCTTGAGTACGAGGGTGGTCTCAGAAGTACCCGACTCAACAAACAAAACACAAAAATTTTGGAAAGAACTATCTTTATTTTTCAACACAATTTCCTTTCAGCTCTATACACTTTTCCCAGCGATGTTCAATAAGTTCGATATCCTTTTTATAATAATAACTTGCTCCTCAAAATAGTCATTAACTGCTGACATTACTTCTTTTTCGTTGGAAAATCTTTGACCACTAAGCCATTTTTTCAAGTTTGGGAACAAAAAATAATCCGAGGGGACTAAGTCTGGCGATTAGGGTGCATGGGGTAGCAATTCAAACTTTAATTCATTAATTTTTGCCATTGCAATAACGTATTTGTGAGCTGGTGCATTGTCTTACTGAAACAACACTTTCTTCTTAGGCAAATGGGGCCGTTTTTGCTTGATTTCTTCGCTCAAATGTTGCAATAAGTTCGCATAATACTCACCATTAATAGTTTTTCCTTTTTCAAGATAGTCAATGAAAATTATTCCACGCGCATACCAAGAAACCGATGACATGACCTTGCCTGCAAATGAAACGGTCTACGCCTTCTTTGGAACCGGTTTTCCCTTTTGAGTCCATTGTTTTGAGTGTTCTTTTGTCTCGGGTGTGAAGTGATGGACCCATGTTTCATGCATGGTTATGAAACGACGCAAAAATTCTGTGAAACTTCGCTAAACACTCAATTGAAACATCTTCACGACACTGTTTTTGCTCGAGTGTGAGTAAACGCGGCAACCATCTTGCACGCAGCTTTCTCATGTCCAAATTTTCAGATAATATGCGATGTACCGCACTTTTTGAAATGACTACTATGTTTGCTAGCGCACTTTCAGTCGACGATCATCCAATACCGCTTTGTGAATTTTCTTCGCAATTTCTGGAGTCATCGCCTCATTTGGTCGATCACTACGATACTCCTCTTAGTAGCTAGTACGGCCTCGTTTAAACATCTTCACGACACTGTTTTTTCTCGAGTGTGAGCAAAGGCGGCACCTATCTTGCACACACATTCCTCATGTCCAAACTTCCAGATAATATGCGATGTACCGCATGTTTTGAAATGCCTACTAGGTTTGTTAGCTCGCGCATTTTCACTCGACGATCATCCAGTACGGCTGGATTTTTTTCACCATTTCTGGAGTCGTCACCACATTTGGTCGACCACTGCGATGCTCATCTTGGCAGCTCGTACGGCCTCGTTTAAACTGTACTACCCAATATTTCACTGTTGTAAACGAAGTTGCAGACTCACCCAGAGTAGAATCCAGTTCAGCTTTTATATCGGTTGGGCTGAAGCCTTTCAAATAAATTATTGTATCACGTAACGATGACCAATTTTCTCCATTTATACAAATTCACTGAAAACTTTCACTATTGATGGCTGCCAAACAAATATTGAAAAACGTGGCGTATTCAAACTTGAAACATATGCTTTATAGATTGTATATTTTTTAATACAGTGATATTTTTCAAACAACTGTCACCATTTCTAGGTCAGGCCGGGTACTTATGGGATCACCCTCGTAAGACATTCAGCCCTAAAAAGAGAGCAATGTTAAGAAACTTAGCGATCAACATACGCTATCTACAAATAATAATGAGAAACTCCTAGAAAGATCATTTCATCAAGAATCATTAGCGACACTGACTTTGATGCATATAAGTTGTAGTAATCAACGTTAATTAAGAGATATTTGTAATTAGTGTTTTAAGATTTTTTTATTACGAGAATGATATTTGTACGAGAGTTATTCAGTTGTATTATAAGATTGCTAATAAAAATTATAAAATTATTTCTATTATTTCGACGTATTATTTAATTGTCTCTAAAGAATCGCATCCAACACATAACAATATTAATGTAATTGTAAACTGTAGTGAAAGTTCATCCCGTACACATTGTCTTCAAATTATTATTAATTAATATTATTGATCTTCATTGTTAATATTAGTGAATTTATTTTTATTGGTATTATTAAATATATTTCAACTTTTCTAAAACTATTTTTTCATTTTCAGGAACAATAGTTGGTACCTGATTCATGATTTCTAAAAAAAATATTAGGCCCCTAGTACAATATGACTACCGACGTAATTTCCATGGTACCTGAAGGAATTGAAGAACAAAGAAATGAAACAAGCAATAGAAAAATCTGTAACAAAACAATAATATTACGCATACTTCTTTTACTTTTTGCGTCCATTGCTATAATGCTAAATAACGTTCTTTACATCGCATACTTACCTCTGGTACTAAAAGAATATTCGGTGGTTTCGCAAAACGATTTACTTTATTTCTATGGAATATTATACGCCTCTAAAGACATCACTTTATTGATAATGAGTCCACTTGCAGGATTCTTAATAGATCGTGTTAGTTTCGACGATCCACTAATAGGTGGATTCGGATTTATAATGTTATCCGGGATCATATCCGCATTTGCTAACAGTTATTGGCTCTTCTTCGCAAATAGAATATTTCAAGGATTAGCATCCGCTTTTACGGACACATCAATTATGGCCATGACGGCAAGTCTCTTTAAAGACAAACAATCACGTATATACGCTTTCGGTGTAATATTCGCATGTGCGAGTTTAGGATTTTTAACAGGATCCCTTTTCGTATCCAACTTAACCAATTTATTATTAGAAAATCGCATTGGTTTCCTAATATGTGATGCCATAATTCTGATGAATGGTCTAATCTTATTCTTCCTTATAAAGATACTGAGATGTGTACAACCAGAGGAAGTGGAAGCAAGATCGACTAAATCAGATATAGTTTCAGTATGGAAACTCATTTTAAACCCATATGTCATTATCTGCGCGGGAACACTGATGGTATCTCAGACCCTTTTATCTTTCCTAGTTTATGTTTTGCCATTCTGGCAAGAAGGTTACGTAGTATTATCTGCCAACGAAATTACTTGTTTTATAACTTTATTATCGCATATTATAGGAATAACGTTAACTATTATAATAACAAAAATATATTCAAGTTATCAATGGCTAGTGGTCATCTCTGGTATAACAATAGAAGGCGTATGTGGCCTTATAGTGCCGTTTGTTAATTCTGATGTATTATTGATGATATCGGCTTGTGGAATCACATTCGGTATAGCTCTAGTTCGCACTATCATATTGCCAACATTGGCACGTCTTGCAGATGCTCATCAAGTATCTAATTATGGTAATATTTACGCAATTGCATATATTTCTTACGCGGTTGTTGATATAATAGCACCTTTGACTTTGTATAACTTAATACAAAATACTGCTCTGACCGGTGTATTTGCAGGAATAGCAATTCTGAATATCTTATATGCTCCTGTACTATTTTTTCTGAGAAGCATTTATTAAATACTATGGATAAAGTACAACGTAAATTTATTCAACCGGACTCATTTTTAATTCATATTTTTTGGAAAAAGTAAATCAATTAATTTCGTTTAAATAGCAGCAACTATTATATTATTTCTTTAAAGTACTACATACAAATTACTTTTAAATTCTAGAACGCAATAAATAACTACTGAAGTAATTTGTTTCTGCAAAATGGTCGAGCGTGTCGATTTTCTTTTTAATTTAGTTTCTACTGAAATGTAGAAACTAAAATTAAAAATACTAGCTTGTTTATAGAGGGCGTTTGAATATAAGTGTAATTCTTATTTCTTCAATAACATTCGTTATATTTATTGCGAAAACCACATATTTACAGATCAAGCTTCTAACATATATTTCGGCAATATAAGAACAGATCAAAAAATTTCGTAAATTTGGTTAACATAGTGGTATAATTTTTTAGGTACATACATCACTACTGATGCCATTTTTAAAGCGATCATTCAAAAATTTCAACCAGATATAATATATTGTTAAAACAACCTGAAATATAGCAACAAAAAATTTTACTTCAAATTGTAAATTTAGAAATAACTTTATTAAAAAAATAATTATATTGAAATTAATTTTACAAAGTAATGTACGTAGTAATGAACCAAAAACGCGTATGTGTAAGAGAACGGTTTCTGCAATATTTATCTATATTTAATTGCTATGAAACTATAGATTTTAAGTCCAAGCATTAAAGCAGCAGATGACTTGAGTAAGTGACACTAAAATGGCAAAAACCTTTTCGCGGACTAAAAAGATGATTTATTTAAGATGAATTTGATTCTACATGAAACAGAAAAAAATCAGATCACAAAGTTTCAAAAGAATTTTAAATATATGTACATGTAAATCGAACTTAAGAAGGAAAATATCCGTTAACCATTTGCCAATCGACTATGAATAACGTATTCGTTTTAAACATTACATATAAAGTTTAATCGAATATGTTACGTTTCTCAAAAAATTAAATTTATTATTCATCATAGTTATTTTCTGTACTACTAAAATAGTGGTACATCTGGGAAGAAAGTTACTCTATTTAATCGTTTCGACTTATTTTTTTTCAGAAACAATTCTAGAAGGTAAGTATAAACAAAAATGGAATATCTTCCTGGAGTTAAATTATCAGCAAACAAATAGACTGTTTCTTACATACAGCGATCCCTAAATCATGAGGCATACCTCCTGAAGTTTGAAAATTATTGCATTACTCCAATTTCAGAGGGGTTTAAAATTACTGCTATGAAATATAAAGCATATAAATTATTTATGATAAGGATCGATGCACGTAATTTATACTAGGATGGCAAACATATGTATGTTTCTGGGTGCATAAATTAGTTATCAATTGATTATTAAAACGGCTTGCATCGCCTGCAAATTCTTTCGGCATTGTTGGTTATAAGAGTAGCTGTCCCAAGTTATGAAAATAAGTATTGTATAAAAAGCACGATAAATGTCAACATCGCATTTAGTGATTTTCGGAGCTGGGAAAAGTATACAGTAGACTCCAGGTTATAATGCACCCTCGCTGGAACAGAAAATTAGTGCATTTTAGCAAGGAGTTCGTAATAAGAATAGTTTTTAATAGGTACAGTTCACCAGATAAATAATACATAAGATTTATTAGAAAGTGAAAAAATAAAATGTAAATTACAGACCATATTCAGAGTTTTCATAAACAACATAATACATACAAAGGGTACTAGGAAAGTTTTGCAATACAGCTTTGTTTATGTAATTTTTTCAAAGTAATTTGCTCTGTACTCAATAAACCTCACCATCCTCCGAAACCAATCTTTAAACTAGTTGTGCCAAGTTCCACTAGGGAGTAAAGTACACTCGTTGTCCCAAGCCCGCAGAAGGTTCTCATTACTGGAAAATCGGCTCCCTTTTAGCTTCATTTTCACATGCGGGAACAGTGCAAAGTCGCAGGAGCATTATCGTGATGGAGGAACCAAGTGTCCATTTTTGACTTTGGCCGCAGGTTCTTCATAGATCCAATGACTTTAGGCAGGCACTGTTCAGATACCACTTAGCTGTGTCTGTCTTATGTGTATCCACAACGACGCGTTCCACAATTCCACTCGATTTGAAAAATACAGCTATCATTTTCTTTTTTACAGATCGGGATTTTCTGACAACTACGGGTGTGTCCTCATCATCAAAGTCCCAAACTTTGTTTTGAGCTTTGGTCGGCACATCGTAATAGTGCATCCAAGTCTCGTCACCTGTCACGATGTTATCCACATACAATTTTTAGCATCTCCCGGCAGCAAGTCACACGTCGTGTGACTTGCTGCCGGTGCGGCTTGCCGCCATCGACTGCTCTTCAGTCAGTCGATGCGGCACCCAGAGAGAACAGTTTCTTCACGTGCAAATGATCATGCAGAATCGAACGAATTACTGGTGCATTTAGGCCTGAAGTACCCACTATCTGTTGGTAGGTAACTCGCCTGTCCTCGCCAAACATTTTCCTCACAGTAATAACGTTTTCCTTCGTAATTGACGTTCGTGGCCTTCCCGGCCTCTCAGCATCCTCCACAGTTAAATTTCCCCTTTGGAATTCTCTATACCACCTGAATATCGTTGTGCGATGTGGGCAAACATCACCTAGTGCAAGAGTCATTTCTTCTAAGCACTGGTCTATGTTTAGACCACGCACGAAATTATTACACAAAACTGCCCTCATCTCATTTCGTGACCTCGATGCCATCGCAAGCACTTTACACTCTCACTGCTAATGAATGACTGAGCCCATCGACATGGCACGGCGGCTACTATGTACGTATGTATGAACACGTTTCAACATGCAGCAGCAAGCAGCTTCCTACGATTCATTGTTGCGTCATATTGCAAAACTTTCCTAGTACCCTTTGTACATATGTACTAATGTTATTCGTTGTTTTTATAAAATCGGTAATTTTTTTTGTTTTAGCGCATTCATTTTCCTATATAATTTAATATCTTTCGATAAGCAGAACAGTTGTCAACCAGAAGTAAAATATTTCTTCATTCCACAATGTAAGTTCTTTTTGCAAAATAGATGATGTCATCCACGAATGCTTTTTATGTAACCGGTAGCTTTTTTATATACTTCAAACATATATACTTCATTTTCATGCATTTCAGTTTTTTAGTCAAATAGATATGTCTTTGTTAACATCAACTAATTGAGAAAACACATCAAACATTTTCAGACTTTTTGTACACACTTGCGCGATATAGCCAACAGTAAATTAACTCTAGGAATAACCGGTAATCCGGATCAAAAATGTGTACGTTAAACCAATGGAACGTTATAACGAGGGTACGTAATAAACGGGATCTACCACTTTGTCATTTTGAAAGCTCTGTTAATGACGTGCACCAATTCTTATCGTGAATACTGTATAATAGACAAGATGAGCTTACCAGATATCGCCGTGTATCGTTTGCGAAACATATGTTGATAATTAAATTATTTACGGAACAATTTTAAATAACAAATTGCGTATAATGTATTTTCCCAATTCTAACGACACTATATATGCAATTGTAAATATATGTATATACGAATACGTGTGTAGTTGCATGTTTAGAATTGTTTATGAGAACCAAACTGTGAAAATTGTACAAGGAAATCTCATATATGTATATCATAGTATATCCAGTAACAGATAAACCATAAGGTTAAAGCACTTTATATTTATTAATTTTAAAACATAATCGATATGATTGTATATATATAAAAAGATGCTGGATTTGTTATTTGCTATAATTTCAGTATAAAATTGTGTTCATTATCAACAGATTTGGATTAAATCCATTACTTTTGTTATATACTGCCGTTATTCGATCATATTTAACAATTAATCCACATTTTCTGATATTGATGAGGAAGTTTTCTTTTTTTCAAATCATTGTACTGGAAATATTAACTGCTCTATTGGACAAATTTGACCTTTACTTACATTATAATTACACGTGTTAAAACCAAATTTAGGCGACTTTGCAGTGTAAGTGCAAGTATATACATATGAAAGAGTCGAAAGGTGCGAATTCTGGTAAACACAAAATTTTTAAACGTTAATAGGCGTGGTCTTGAGATGCCGTACACGATAAAAATATTGTTTTAAATAAAAGCGATATTGTTTTTATAGAATAAATTATATCCTCATATATGCACATAGATATATACTGCATTGTTGCTCGAAAGAAATTTGTCGGCAATAAAAAATATTACCAATTCCCATGTGGTAAAACTTATTGTTAGAATATGTTCTTGTATTTATATATTTAGTTGTTAAGTTAGCAATATAGAGTAATAATGGTTAATTAATTGAGTATACTTTTATTTTTCCTTTTTTATTTAATATTTAAGTGTTATATGAAATAATAATTTCTAATTTATGTTAACGAATGCACGTATGTGACAATAAAGGATATAAAAACGGTCTCATATTATTTATTATTATCACTTATTAATTACGATTAATTACATAGAACACATATGTAAAGGTTCATGGTCATAATGTATGTAATCACTGCCACATACATATAATGAATATTTCATTTTTAAACTGTTAATAATTATTTATGGTTTTACTAAATTCAAAAAGGTTTAGCAGTTGTTGATGAAGGTTTACAATTTGTAATATTTCGAAGTCCAAATTCGATATAGACGTTCTAGAGCAAGACAACAACTATCCAACGCATCGCAGTTGTAAGTTCAGTAAAAGTGAGTGCGACTGCAGCTCCGCGTGCATATCTCTTCCAACAAAGAAGCGCCTTTATCGCTGGAATAAATAACAAAGATCTTTCCTTTTTGATTAAACCACGATTGGACTAGAGTTACGTGTCTTAGAATGCTGCAAAACTGTCTTGTTCCCCAAATAAATTATGATTCGGAAGATTACATTTTCCAGCAGAATTGAGCTCCACCCAATTGTCTCCTGAATTCATCTCACTCATGTCAAAGTAAAGGAGGAGCAATTGCTGTGCTGTTCAGAATAAGTTGCCCGTCTATTTTCCAAACAGACAAGAGAGAATGTATTAGGGAAGGCTATAAATACTAGTAGGTTCATTGACACTATAATCGTTTATTAGTGGGCTCATGTACAATAGCGCACTTGTTTATGTTTGTCTTTAATATGTAATTTTACGTGTTTAGTTTTAGATGTATATATTTTTATAGTATAGTTGCACATAAGTTAGAGCAATAGTGGCATTAGTTGTTAAGAATGGTAGATTTCATTATTAGGGCGCGCTTATACAATAATAATTCTAGAAATAATTTCAAACTTAGTTTTTTAAATTTCCGAAGGACGCTACAAGATTTTGTGTTTATATATACTGTTTATTATCTCTCGTCATATTGTATATTTACAAGATGTAAGATCTGGACAAAAAACTCTGAATTACATGATAATGACAAATATACTTCGGAGTATTGATACACCTACATATCTACGACACTGCAGTGTTCATTTTGAAAGGGAACGTTTGTCGGTTTTTCAAAGAGTCGTTTAAAGAAAATACAATTCCAACATTATTTAATTCTACACTTGAACTTGATGTTCTTAAAGTAACGAACAAGGAATTATGGGGTTATAATCTAACATCACAAGATAAAATAAATATTATTGTATAATATATACCACATGTATATACCTATAAGTTGTAGTCGAAACAGAGAAGTAATACCACTTCAAATATATTATATTTTATTCGCATTATAATTTAGATAATAAAGTTACAGCATTTCTAAAGGCCTCAAGTTATCTGCTTCTGGGTTTCCGGGCTGGAACCGCGTCACTGGTATAACTGCCGACTGAAACTGGTGTAAGTCGATGGTGAACGGGTTTATATATAGGTCATGGGTCAATGGAACGTTACGGTTGCGGTTGGATTGCTTGGAGATGCAGGATTGTCAGGCGTTGTGTAGGGGTAGCCATCATCACGGTTAAGGTTATTGTGATGCTTAGAGATCTCTATAGATCCACGGATTTTGCGACCACAGTAACGGGTAGTACGGGATAGGATCTTGGTAGAATTAAATTGAATATGGTGCCCGGTTTACAGCCTATGTTCGGCAAGTGCAGAACCAGCTACGCGCAACAATTTAGTACAACTCTGATGCTCAGAAACACGAGTGCCGACAGATCGCTTTGTTTCGCCAATATATACACTGCCGCACGAGCAAGGAATCCTATACACACCAGAAGATTCTAAAGGAATATGGTCTTTTACTGAAAAAGTGTCAGATAATTTGGAATGGGGTTTGAAGATGGTTTTGGTGTTGTTTTTGAGAAGTACCCTACTGCGGTCAGTAACACTTTGTATATAGGGTAGATGGGCTTTGATGATGTATGCGGTGTATTGAGTTGTGGGACTTTGAGATTAAGATGTCGATCTATGATTTGTTGATATTATGGTTGGAGAAATTGTTATTTATAAGAGCTTTGGTAACATGACTTAATTCCTGGGATAGAGAATGCTGGTCGGATATGTTTAAAGTTCTTTTGATAACTCTCTGTTTCCGGGCGAGATGATGATGGGAGAGGGCGTTGAGATACCGGTCAGTGTGTGTGGGTTTGCGGTAAACTGAATGTCCTAGTGAACCATCTGGACGAGGATTCACCAAGACGTCAAGGAAGGGAAGGGATCCTTCTGATTCAATCTCCATGGTGAAATACCAGTGACGCGGTTCCAGCCCGGAAGCAGATAGTATGGATCGCGACTGCGGAAGTCTACGTACCAGACTAAAGGCCTCAGGTGTTGAACCAAAAGGAGTATGATATGAAAACTACCAGAAATAATTTGTAGTGACATTAATACTTTTTAAGGCCAAGAGTATATAGATTTTTAGCGAAGGCTTTTCATTCGCCTTCTACTTTGGTGCGGTTAATATAAAAATGGCCAATAGCATCTGAATTTCGTCATTTTATATTTACTGTAATTAAAATGAAAGCACAAAATTTGGAAACCAATATGAAGAACTATATTTTATGCATAAATGAAATGAGCATTAAAATTTTTTTATTTTACAAGTTAAACAAAATTAGTGGCTTTCCCGAAATGATGGAAAAAATTTATGAACCTACCCAAAATGTATTAATAGTAATGGCACGAGGAATTGTAGCAGTGGCAGAAGTCGATAGATTATTTCTTCATTAAAAGTTTCTGTTCTGGAGAAGAGTTAAAACACATAATTTTAATAAGTTCTGAAGTTGAAGATTGTTTATATTCAAGTCATGGCTATTGTAACAAACCAAGGAGTTAATTTTTAAAAATTTATCAAAGATATGAATATTTCACGATAACACCCGTATCTCGGTATCGATGAAAAAAAAATTTTTATGTCTTTGATAGCTACGTCTGCTAAAGTCAGCAAGAAATAACTTTTTTAAATATAAGTTTGAAATTACTTCTAGGAATACGAACAAAAAATTTTTAAAAATATGTTATGAGAATGATAAGAAAAGAACATTTTGATTAGCTCCAAAATTGGCGGATGCACATATCAATTCCATAACTTTTGAAAAAATGAAAGTAAAATTAGTCACTCAAGTATTCAATCACACAGTACCTGCTGCAATGGAAACATATGTTGGATTAGTAAATATTTCCACATCAGCACTGGTTATAATAAAATTTATCGATGTAATGGACAAATTATTTGATATGAAGAATTCTTTTAAAATTTTAAGCAGCTAAGAACATAATCATCCATTTACTGGAAGCAACAACCAATTAGAATTTTTAAATAAAATTTAGGAGTTATTTTCTATTCTAGAAGTACTTGATATGAATGATAAAAATGTCACTACTTCAATTAATTTTATAGAGAGATGAAAATTAACCATATCAATATTTTTTAAATTATGGGAATAATGTGAATAGAAGAGTATATCTGTATTAACAAGGTGCATAAATCCTACACCAAATGAATTTTCAGCAATATAAAAAAAATTTTTTCATTAGATTATTTTCAATAGTCGAACGGAACAAACTGTATAGAAGACTGATCAAGCTATAAGATCTTTAACAAGTGATGAAATGGAGTCTTCCTCAGTATTTATCACTGAAAATATACATACATGTGCCATTAACTGTTGACACTGTAGACCATATATGGGCAACAATCGGCCCGCTGTAAGATTTGATCCGGCTCGCGAGACATTCTTCGTATTATTTCATGTCTGATATCTATCGCTAAAAATTATGAACACTACTTTAAAATGCACTACTTTCAAACGCGGCCCGCGATCGTATTTGCACATTAAAGTTTGGCCCACAACATGTCAAAGGTTGTCCATACCTGCTGTAGACTATAGGGAACTTGACATTTCAGAGCAAAATAGTTTAGTATATGTTATTGGTTGTTTCGTGAAAAAAGTATAATCATAATTATATCAATGGTTATGGCTTTAGTTTTATTTAAATTAATTTGTGAAACAATACGTTCAACAGTCGCACTGGAATGAGGTGAATTAAACAAATTTAAAAGAAAATTACATAAATTAATGAAGATTCAGATTTAAGCAGTTTTTTAATCTTTTTTTCTATAGCATGTGAATTTAAATTTAAAATATGAAATACCACTTTTTTTGGCAAAGGCTTGTATTCAAATATGAAAAAATGTTTATCGCAGTCTTTTATTAACTCAAGGAGGTGATTTTTTCCTATTACCTTATTTTAACGTATGTTTCACTTATTTCATGAATCCGCTGTTATATTTAATATATTCTTCTTTTTGAATTTAGTAACAGTTCAATCTCATTAAAGGGGGAATCACTACTTTAGGATATGTACTTACTGACTTTGTTAACGCTTAAACATACTACTAAGTTTAAGATGGTACTGTATATTTTAAAATTATACAATCACTTGTAAGGCATGAATCATATGTATGTATATATGTATATATATATATACATATTATATATATATATATATATATATATATATATAATATTGTGATAAAATATATATTCAATGAAGATGATTGAAATACACTGTTTAAATAATAATTTCTACACTGAAAACTACTAGATTTAAAGTTTATCTTTTAAAGTTCGTGTTTTCCAAAAAAAAAATATGTATATTTCCTAGATCTAGAGACATTTCCCTGAATATCGCAACACTTATCAAGATAATCTGTAACAAGAATATTAATATACATAAATTTACGGATTGCAGTATACTTATTTGAGCAATGTAAAAGTATATACATATAGGAAATAATGGAGTCAAATCCTACCTTATAAGAAATATATTTCCAATACCATATAATGAATATTGAGACTTTTTTGAAACTTTCAAAACTTGAGAACTTTATTATACTCTTCTGGCAGCTATTTTGATCGTTCATTCATGTGTATTTTATTTTACTGCCGACTTCATGAGTTTCCAAACTGTAAATGTAATTATTTCAATTTATTTATGATCGCATTCAATTAACCGCGATATGTTAATTTATGTTACTTTTAAAAGCCAACATCTCGAATAGTCACCCTATTAGTTACCATACTGACATGTAAAGGGTTTTCCAATAGGGACTTAACAACTTTTAATTCAATTTGTGAACGCACCCTTTCACTAATCATGGTAAAGTACACGAACGAACAACGTCTGCAAATTATAAAAATTTACCACAGAAATTTGGAGTCGGTGACCGCTACTTTAAGAGCGTTAACTCCGATTTTCGGTCGTATTTCTCGCCCTAGTAGACAGGCAGTAACAAGTTTAGTGCAAAAATTTGAGTCTACATATTCGTTGCGTGATGTTGCCGTGCCAGTGAGACAACAGGTTGGTCGAAGTGTCGAAAATATCGCTGCCGATGAAACGTCCGTAGCAAATGATCCAAATCAGTCAATTCCACGGCGTTCTCAAGAGTTGGGCATCGCCCAGACCACTTTATGGCGAATTTTGCGTAAGGATCTTGGTTTACACCCATACAAGATCAAGCTGACTCAAGAATTGAAGCCGATGGACCATTTGAAGCGACGTACGTTCTCCGATTGGGCTCTGGAAAAGATGCGCCAAGATGATCAATTTCATCGCAAAATCATTTTCAGTGACGAAGCTCATTTTTGGCTCAATGGGTTCGTCAATAAGCAAAATATGCGTTATTGGTCCGGTGAAAATCCACATGTGCTTCATGAAACATCACTTCATCCACAAAAAAATAACTGTTTGGTGCGGTTTGCATGCCGGCGGCGTCATAGGGCCATATTTTTTCGTCTACGATAATGATCGTCACGTTACTGTGAATGGTAATCGTTATCGCGCCATGATTACCGATTATTTTTGGCCCGAATTGGAAGATATGGACTTGGACAACATGTGGTTTCAGCAGGAAGGTGCCACAAGCCACACAGCACACGTTACAATCGATTTATTGAAGAGTAAGTTTGATGAGCGTGTTATCTTAAGTAATGGACCAGTCTATCGGCCGCCTAGTTCGTGCGATTTAACGCCTCTAGACTTTCTTCTTTGGGGCTACGTCAAGTCATTGGTCTATGCCAACAAGCCGACAACGTTGGAAGAGCTCAGAGCCAACATTGAACGCGAAATAGCAGCCGTTTCGGCCGAATTGTGTGGCCGAGTCATCGAAAATTGGGTCCAACGAATCGACCGCTGCAAACGTGCCCGCGGTGGCCATATGAACGAAGTCGAGTTCCATTCATAAATGTTTTGATTGTACTTCAACCCGATAATAAAGTTTTTGAAAAATCCCAATGGTCTGCATTTTATTTTGAAAAAAAGTTGTCAAGTCCTTATTGGAAAACCCTTTATATACAAAGTAAACATTACCAATCTCGCAACATACTCGTTAGGATACATGTATGGTAAACCGATACTAGGGAGTTTGTATGAACCAGAACTACAGAGAGAAATACATAAAGATATTTATTTAGTGCAAAAAATTACTTCATTCTAAAGGGAGAAAAGTATACTTTAAATTTTTGGGGATAGATAAGAGTCATAATATCTGGTTAAATAAGCCTAATTTGATATAATTATACTTATCTGTAAACATATATATGTAATGAAATATGTATTATGTACGTTTACATACGTTCCTAAAACCATCTAAAATTTAAATAATTTTTTACCGCGATAAATGTAAGCGATGGAAAATGCTGAAGAATAATGAAATATAAACCGTTTTAATGAAATTATGCATTAATGCACAAAAACATATTTTTCAAAAACAGAAGTTCTGGCGCCTCTTTGCAGACAAATCGTTTATACCGCAAAATAAGATTAAACGAATATTTTTCCTATAGATCTTTTGGTGGGAAAAAAAGTTTGTTGCTTGGAAAATAACCATTTGAACATTCAATATGATGTTGGGTTCATATACTTGAAATATTTACGTACATTATTAAATAATATTTGTAAAAATTATCAGAAAATTTTTTTGAAGCGTTATCAAAAGAGTGAGTTTTTGAAAAATATGTAAATTTAGATATTATAAATTTAGAATATATTAATAATGTATCTCCTTTAATTAATAGTAATTCACCATGTTTTTATCATAGTCTACCTAATAGTGATTGTTCAGAAAACAACATTATAATTTTCTATAACATAAATATTTTTATAAGATATCAGTTCATAACTAATATGTAGATGTATTTAGATTAGATTGTTAAATTATATAACGGATGAACCATCTATCGGTTTAAATTTGAACCACTAGTTATTTCAAATCTGGCAATACTTATGGCATTCTATGCTGTCACAAAATTCAATATATTATGTCCACTGAATGAAATGAATCGATTTATGCTTGAGCAACGTTGGGATTTATTGGAAATTTATTTCCAAAACAAAGACAATTGGTCGGAAATTGCACGAAAATGTACAAAATTTAGTCGCAGAGAAGGACCAACAGTGAATACATACAGTCGACATTGTTACTTGCCCAATCTCCCCAACTTATATTCATATATTTGCCTTATCACTACAAGTTATAAGAAAACCTACCACGTAAAATCGCATACTGATAAAGTTACATACAGCACTTTCAATTTCTACCGTGATAAAGAAGTTTTTCTATTCTAGTACTTGCTCTATAACGAGACAAATATGATGTAGACCAGATGATAAGATGGTTAATAATAGCTTCTGCCATTATTTGGGATCATAAATTTTCTACGAATTGTTCCGCATGCCTATTTACAACACTCGTTTTTACGATTATAAGTGTTTGTTGAAAATCAGCGTAAGACATAAATCGCATAAAACCTAACAAGTACAAACATTTACAATGAGCGTAAAGAAAACATAGAATTTAAAAGTACACGCAAGCGATGATGATAGTTAGTAACAAAAATGCCATTGGTCGCAAAACGAACGACTCAGGGAGCTTTGATTTATCTAGACAGCAACAGAACAGTGGGCAACTAGTTGTTACGGACGTTGTGGTTCACATGGCTAAATAGTCGGAGAATAATGTCAATTTAAAAAGGGCACTAAGAGCAGATAACGACATATGTATTGTCTCTTGGCAGATTGTAGCTCTGTTGCCTAACACTTTTCCCAAAAATGTTTTCCAAGTCGAAAAAACAGCCAGTAAAATGTAACGGGTGGGCCATCTGTCGGTTTAAATTTGAACCACCGGTTATTTCGAATCTGGCAATACTTATGTCATTCTATTCTGTCACAACATTCAGTATATTATCTCCCCTGAACGAAATGAATCGATTTACGGTTGAACAACGTTGGGATTTATTTCCAAAACAAAGAGAATCGGTCGGAAATTACACGAAAATGTCGTACAAAATTTGGTCGCAGAGATGGACCAACAGTGCCCGGTATACGCAAGTTTATTGCTAAGGTTCGTGAAACTGGTTTCACTGTTGATGTGCCAAGACGTGAGCGTGCTCGTACAGTGCGTACATACGAAAATATCGAAGCTGTGGCTGAGAGTGTGCGTGAGAATCCATCAACATCAACTCGTCATCGTTCTCAAGAATTGAACATTTCACGTACCAGTTTACGTCGAATTTTGCGAAAAGATCTCGGCATGACGCGTTACAAGGTTCAATTGATTCAAGGATTGAAGCCGCTTCGCTAGATGGGCCAACGAGAAACTGCACGATGATGTCGAGTTTGCCAAAAAAAATCATCTTTTCGGATGAAGCTCATTTTCATCTGGGCGGGTACGTTAACAAGCAAAATTGCCGTATTTGGGGCTCAGAAAACCCACACGTGGTCTTACAGAAGCCAATGCACCTATTACGAGTGACTGTTTGGTGCGGCTTGTGGAGCGGAGGCATCATTGGCCCATATTTCTTTGAAAATGAGGACGGCGCAACTATTACGGTCAATGGAGACACCTATCGCACCATGATAACCGATTTTTTTGTGCTCGCTCTTCATGGTATTGATGTGAATGATGTTTGGTTTCAACAGGATGGTGCAACTTGCCACACATTTCATGCCACAATCGATTTATTGCGTCAAATTGTACTTTACAACAAAAAAATTAATTTTGGCAAAATATCAAACCGTTTTTGTTTTATTGCATTTTTAAATTTAAACTTTTAAATGGCCTACCCGTTATATATTTTCATTCGTAAAAATTATATAGTATTATTATGTAATTATTTACATATAGTTTTAAAAAATAAATGTGTTATTAGAAAATTTCTTTTATTTTAATTACAAAAATACTTGCATAAAACACGTTGAAACGAACATTTTTTCAAATTATTTCTCATTTAATAATTTAAATATATATACAGTTATTAAAAAAATTTTTGGTCAGCCATAATACCCTTTTGGCGAACCGCCATCTTGATTTTTAGATTTGTAGTAATTTCCTTTTAGCGAGCGCCATCTGGATTTTGTAAATTTTTCTTTTCCTCGTATATCTATTTTCATCAGGTAATTGTTGATTAAAAGAGTGCTTAACTAATAATAATTTATTAATTTTAAATACATATTACATGCCTGTACTGCTTTTATGCAATAGCATTGTAACTTTCTCGTATCTATATAAGTTGCATGAATGCTTGCCTCTCTCTGGTTATCAACCATTATTAAAAATATTTAAACTAATCAATAGTTAATGTTAAAGGCGGCAAATTAAAGATTTAATTAGATTAAACTGCCAATCATTAAGTCTGTTATCCTATTTTACACTTTTCTATATCGAGGTGAAAATGATTAATATTGTACCAATCTTCAACCACGAAGTCACATTATAATCTTAAGCAATTATTAATACGTTCGATTCTGCTGAAGATCTTTAAATGGCCCGCAAACAATAGCTTCCTCCTTGAGTTTATAAAACTTTTACTCTTCAATGCAATATTGATAAACCCATATTGGGAAGATCGCTGTCGTTTTTTATTCATATTGATTACTTACTTTCAGAAAACATGTTAGGATTTATTTGGTGAACAGTAGTTGTGACAAAATCGTCAACCAATTCAATCAACGAAGATATACCAATTATTTTCCTAGGATCTGAAGTTCTTCCTGTTGTTTAGTATTCCTTAATTGTCTGATACATTGCTGCTATTAAAATTTCTAGAAACATACCATAGTTTGTAACATGAGAATATGTGATACAGTAACTACACGAACATACATTTGCAATCTCTTTTATCATTTTAGATTTCTTGATATCAAGTGTATCAATTATAATTTCCTTACAAGCGTCGATAATTGTTTGCTTTTCAGTGTTGCCCAAGAGACCTAGTTTTCACATTTCTTCGGACAAGCTTAAGACGTGTATTTACTTGGTTCATCCAAATTTTAAACTAATTATAGAATTATTATTATATTTTAATCTATGTATCTAATTTACTCACGTCATCTACACAGTCTATAATTCCAGTCCTTAAAGGAACTGATATACGCTTTAAAGTTCATAAATATATTTAAGAATGGTAAAATAATAGAATACAATTACAAAGCTTAACCATAAACACTGTCAAAATAATCAACAGAATTATGAAATTCGTAATATACTTTTTTATTACATTCAACTAATGAAAATTGGTTTGTTTAAAAATTTAAAAGAAAATTTTTCTGTGTAAGAAAATATTTTATATTCTAACATAATCGCCGATTATGTCAATACACGTAATGTATATAATATATAATCCAATGACAACAAAATTTAGATCTAAACAATTAATCATTATATTTACACAAAAATTATTATTATTATTAAAAAATATATATTTATGTATACGTTATTCATAAAATCGTGTTATCGGAATAGTTAACTTATAAATTAATTGGAAATCCTATTTAATTAATATATATAAGGAATAATAAAATCAAAGAAACAAATTATTCGTATATTACGCGCTTTGCTAATCGAATAAAAATCTTAAGAACTTCGTTCAAAAAATAATGTATTTTTGTACCTACTATGTTATGAATGAGATATGCTCCAACTGCCAATTTTGTTTACATATCATATTATGAAGACCGTTCTACATTAATTCAACAGATATATTCTCGTGCACATCGTTAACCATTTTGTGATACTGTAAATCAGTTTTTCCTAATGGGGTTATCTTTCTTAAAAACCGATTTGAAAGAAACGATTCTTGAATAACAATAAGTTAGTATCAGTGAATTGTTCATGTCCTTCAAATATAAAAAATATGATGATCTACATACAAGTAAATTAAATGAGTTTTTATTTTTTAAAATAAACTACTGCTTGTTTCTCTAATATTTTCTGCCAGTGAAACACATGCTTCACCTTAAAACCATTTATTATGCATATTTATACAAGTAACAATCTATAAATTTTCTATTATGTTTATTAAGTTTTTCTAAACATTCATTTAATGTAAGTCATTATTTTTGAAGACATTTTGATTCAATCTGATCACGATATTTCTGTATCCAATTTAGATCGCTTATTCATTTTCTTCTATAATAATATATAATTCTCCAAGCATCAGAGATAATATACATTCTAAGCACTTTCAGTTTGATGTTTAAATATGTATTTAGTCAAAACAGTCTTGATATCATATACCAAATATTGTAATTACTAATTTTAATTGACAGACAACAAACATTTACACTTTAAAATATAAATTTGTAAAATTAAATTTAGTCTAAACTACAACGACCATAACAAATGAAACATCCAAAGTATATACATATGTGAACACTTAGAGGCAATGCGAAAAGCAAATAATGTTTTTGCTAAAGCTGATTTTATGTAGTCGTCCTACTTTTAATTTCAGGATTTCTTATACTGCGGAGAACCCAAAGAAAGTATGTAGTCTTGGAAAAGTGAAAATGCATAGATTATACCTTTTTGAATAATCCGATTAATAATAAATTGTCTGTACAATCTTAAACACAGTAGCTTTTATGTCAAGTCCCTGAAATAATAAAATTATATATAAACCAATAATTATAATTAGTATTTTAGTAAAGTAATTCAAATTTCCCGCAAATGGATTTAGTTACTTTTTAGAAATTTGACATCTTGCTTTTGCTGAACTTATTGAAACTATTTACTTATTGAAACTATTTGTTAAAATACAGAAGTTAGTAATATTTTTACTTAACCAAAATTTTGAATTGTAATTCAAATAGTATTTTGAATAAAATGAATGATACTAATTCAACTAATCCAGTTATTGTCAGTGGTGAAGCACCTGAAACTGATAGTGAAGATGAAACTCCAACACCTTCGATCATTTCAAAGGTAGTTCTATAAAAATTATATTTTTAAAAACTAACCATCAATATTGTAGCCTCAGAGAATTAAAACAATTCATGGTGCTATTATATTAGGAGAAGATTCAGAGTCAGAACATGGTAAGACACTTATAATTATAAAAGTATGGATGGTTATATTCCAGAATTTACAATAATAGTAATTATAAACAAAAAAAAATAGTTTATATATCATGAATTTTTTATATCCTTAAATATAGTATGGATATTTGCTATGTTCAATTAAGAAAAACTATTGGAAGAAGTAACCTTCGGTAAAACAAATGAATTGTGATTGTTAGTTAAAAGGGATCATTGTATATGATGAATATGCTTAGACTCCCATTGCTGCTTAATTGATTGAGTATTTGAATAATAATTTTTTTTTGTTACCACTTGTAAAGAAGAAGTTACAGGATTTACGTTTTACATTGACCATAGAAGCGGTTAGGGCATTTGGAAATAAAATAAAGAACCTAACATCGAAAGATTATAGAAAATGCTTTAAGATTAGTTTTCGTAGTTGAAAAATTATTGTATATATGTATATATTATACTTAAATGTATCCTGTTAAAATATGTGTACTGGTTTACTATGTTCAACATGAGAAAGACAACCCTTGCAATGATTTAATTATATAATATGTATATACAAAAATGTACACAAAATGTGTGCACATATTGTTAAATTTTTTGGCTTAGTCTTATTTTAATGTCATTTTGGACATGTAAGCATCTGTTCAAATAACCATTGTAGAAGAGTTAAGAAATCTGACCACTAAAGAATTAAATCACAATTCTTTAAAGAATGATGTTTAGTAATTTTGTACATAATTGTTTAAAATATGAAAGAGGATATTTATTAGCATTTTTTGTATTAAATAGGTTTGTTGTAAGATGTAATTACAATTTAATGTAATACTTATCCTAACCTAAAAACAAGCTAATGTATAGTACTTTCGCATTTACATCATTCAAATGAAACAAATGTTCATAATGAGCTGAATAATTCACAGCAAATAGTTTGATTACACCCAAATTTTAACTAGCTTTTTTTAAATGAACTATTTTATTGGCACACTATACTTATGTGAGCGATTTCTCTTGACGCACGCACGCATGCACGCGCCTATATAGGCAGCTTTTACTTTTGTTATTTACAGGCTAGGCATATAGTAGATTATCACATCTGTCAGCAATATAAATATGGTATAAATACTATATGCTAATTTAAAAATTAACATCGTCACTGTCACCTATCGACATCTTCTTTCATACCACAGTGATTAGGTGCTTCCTAAATGTTAATAAAAACGTGTGCTTATTTTAGCGATATTGATGACATTTAACGTAACTTAAATTTACAAACTTTTCAGGTTACATTAATCATAACTCCCAATATTATCGCATCTGATAGCCATATAAATATAGTATTTAATTTGATATCCTCACTTTCTGTCGGTAGTGATCACGTGATCGGAAAACATTCCTGATTTCACCTTATATCACTAACATAATTATACTTATAAAACAACTGTTATGCATTTTCAAATCTTGGTTTTCTCCATCAATTCGTAGTAGATCTGTTGCCATTATCTGTAAATCACATATTATATATACATACTTTTATATTCAATTCTTGTTATTAAAACAATTATGTAAGTTTGTAAATTACAATGTGATTTATATTTCATGTTTATCTTACCTTGAATAAATAAATGATAGTAAGCCAGTTTGAAACGTCACAAACACAGTCGTTTAAATTTCAAGAAAACTGCCAAAAATTTAGAATTGAGCCAAAACAGCAAAAGCTTTTCTGACAATAGAAAGTTATTAAATTCCCAGACATATGTATAACTAGTGCTTACATAAGTTTTTGTTTGATGTAAGCTTGTTTTTTAAGATTCCAAAAAAACAAAGGTAACAATCTCGGTCAAATATCTCTGATTACTTGAGGCTTACCTGGAACCAATAGAATAACATCGAAGGCTCACACTGTTCTTATGGTAGCTAAGTGCACACGTTGTATGAAACAACATGTAGATTGAGATTATCACTGGCGCTGGCTGTATACAATGGTGGTGAAACCAACCCTATCAGTTATGCATCGCTGCTGTGCTGGATGAAAATTGCAGATAACAGTGATGGAAAAATTAAGCAAGATACAAAAACTTGCTTGCAATTAGCAACAAAAAGTACCCTGACTATGACTATCGAAGTGAACTTTCCTTCACTTCACTTCGTGTTAAGAGCAGAAGCAAGCAAGCAGATCAAAATGACCTGAATCATCTTATAATTACATCAGGTCATACTAGTATTGACAGTCATATGAGATATATGGTTTGATATGTTAACAGATCGTATGACACCCAAATATACTTTTAAATTTCTATTTAACGTAGTCACAACAGAAATGTATAAATGGGAACAAGAATGTTCCGATGTAATACAATGCAGATAGGTTTGGTACACAGACGAGTGTGAGATCGAAGATGACACTGGAGTGGATGTAGTGAGGAATTCAAAACTGGCGTAACCAAATGTTGTTGCTGTCGGTGCCGACTCATTAGGGAATCGAAAAAATTAATGAGTTTGCTGGAGGAGAATCAGCCTATATATTGAGAATTGTTTTCGTTGGGAAGAAATAATCTCAGAATAATAAAAGTATATCCCACCGAACACGCCATCATTAGACAATTCCTAAACAAAATTGATAGATATAATGGAGACCTACATTAAATCTGACAGTACAGCAATCGATCTATCGTGGGTCTATACATATTAGTACAAGGGACAAGAGCAATAAACCAAATACGATTGCAATGCTTTGGGAATTGTTACTGCCGAACGACCTCAAGGAGGAAAAACACTTAACCTAATCTTAAAACAAGTTTATATATACCTATGTATGTATGTATATATATATATATATATATATATATATATATATATATATATATATATATATATATATAGAGAGAGAGAGAGAGAGAGACGCATGCGTACCTGAGAGGAGAAGATGGGAACGCGCGAGAGAAAAAGAAGAGAGTTAAAATTTTGACATTTTCTTAATTAAAACTATCAAAGTTTATTGTCTTAAATGCTAACATGTTCTTTTTTTTAATAGAACGCAGATGATTTGCACTATATTCAGAGAAAATACAGTATGTAAATAAAAGAAATCATTTGAATAGTTAAATGTGTATCATTTACACATTTCAAATTAAAATTTAGCATTCTTAATTGCTCTGTTTTTAATATAAATGTGGGATTATCTTGTAAAATCTGTGTGTAACCTTCATAGTTGTATCCACCATCAGTTACATTTAATGTTTTAGAGTCTGAATTGAGTGAAGAATACAATGTAGAAGCAATACGATCAGAACAAAGTCGTTTAGAAAATAAAAATTATAATTCCCTTTTGCATCGAAAATTAAGTAAGTTACTATTAATTTGATATGTAATTACTTCCTTTTTCATGTTTATAGGAGAATGTAATTTGAAATTGAAATGGAATGTAGAATTGTATACACAAAATAACATATCAGAAGCATCTAAAACACTACAGGTCATGGAACAGGAATTAATAAATTCCCAACTAACAGTTCAAAGCGCTATTTCTTCTTTGCAAGCTTTAAATTCTAACTCTACAAAAATAAACAAGAAAGTTAATTTGATAATATCATCAGCATTCCTTTCTAGTATTAAAGTTTAAGGGAGATGTAATGTAATAAATACAAGCCTTATATTTAGAATATTGTTTTTATTGTATATTATGTATGTTATTATTATGTCTTTATATTTTTTTAATAAAGGATATTTATTAATTGCTCACTTCACTGTGTAATTCAAAATTTTTTCCTCAAGACGAACAGTTTCGGAAAAAGGAAGTAGATGTAAAAAGAACATTATTTCTCCTTATCTTAATGGTGTCTAAAAATTGACATTTATTTTAGTCAGCCAATGTTTCCTTTTTATATAAATATCTGTCCTTACTTATGATTGTTTGGATGATAATGGTGAGGATGACATTTCTCTTTAGCCTTTGAAGATGTTTCAAGCCCCAAAACTATTATAGCAAATTAATAGAACATGAAACTACATCTTAAATATTTTTTTACCTTGTATTTCCTTTTGAAACGAATTTAAACTGTTCATTAACTGCTCACGTTTGTGTTTCAAGTGATGCAAACGAAACTCTATATCCTTTTCGTTACGCATTCTTGACTTATTACATTCATTAAGTCTAAAAAATAATAAAAATATTGTTTCTTATATATTCGTTTAACGTTCGTAACTAAATTATTAACTTGATTTCTATTGTATGACAATGAGTTGTGTTTAGAAATACTTAAAAAACAATATCGATCCTGTTATTAACAAGCATCACGTTTTTATGGAGTCGCTGTTTTACTTACAAGTACGAGTCGGTACTATATAGTAGCGGCTCATACTAAAATAAAATACAGAGAAATCAAATTCCACGATCACAAAAAAAGTAGTTTCCGTGAGTCTCATATCAATAATTTTTGTGTGAATTTTGTCATGTATTTGATTCGATGAGTTTTCTAATAATTTTATCTGTACCTTACTATTTTGCTGTTTGTTAAAGTCGTCCGAATAATGTTTGAGATTATTATAATTATTTTTGTTTTATTTTTTTTAGTTATAAGCATTACTTGAAATTTTATTTTATAAAGATTATTTAAAAAAATACCTGTTTCATTTTTCCATAGGATTACTATTTGATAGTTACTTACATCGAATCAATTACGAAATTGTATACTTGGTTACATATATCGGCTTTGTAGAGTATCACTGGTATTAGATATATGCATCGTTAATGTATAACTATAGTTTATAATATATAAAATCATTCTGAAAAATCGATGTTTGATAATATTAAACAACGATATTTTAAAATACTGATATTTTTCCGATGTTACAAAAGAAGTATGAGATAGTAAATATTTTTATTGAATCAAAAGAAGAAACTGGCTATTAGGTTTAAAACTGTAAGGAATTAATAAATTATTATTTATACAGACATAGATGATAAAGAAATCAAAAACAGTAATTGGTAAAACCTAAAACCTAACGATCGGTGTCTTTTTTGTGTAATTTTCAGAGTATAATCTTTTGCTAGCTAGGCCTCAAAGGCGCAAAAGAAATCTGACTGCACAATATGAACAGTGCCTCAGTACAATATAATTCAATCACAATCATCTATTTACTAGACACAATGGATACAATTTTTGTTGATAATTATCCCTCACTATTATTTTTTAAAAAATTTTGAAGCTTTAAATACACATAAACAAAAACGAATGCGCTTCCTATAATTAATACGGTAGGGAGTAATAGCATTCGTTTACATTTGTGTATGAAGCAGTTATAAATAGGATACATATAATCTAAAAAACATTCTCATGATTTTAAATGTATCTCTCGTTTATATTGATCAGCTATTTCTATGCGTAGTCCATTTACTTTTAGACATCAATGTGTGACTGAGGACGGTGTTGAGTTTTAAAAAGATTATCATTAATCAGAAAGCTGAAAAACCGTTTTTTACCTTTTCGATTATTTACTTAGCCACAGTACGAACATAATTTACAAGATTGTCATTGGCGCTCGTATGAAAAAAATTGGCGCTCGTACCACATATGCATGTGCCGCCTTTTCTCAATTATGTTACAAACTTATTCAATGGCGGTACATAAATTACTAAATGTCTTGTTTTATCGTGGTAATCATCTATTTCTGCTTTCTGATATTGTTTATGTTTATTTTATATCACAGTACGTTTGATAAAATTTAAAAGCCATTAAATACTACTTTTTATCGAAATTAATACAGTTTGCTATATAAAATTTATTATTTTTAAAAAATATAGAACAAACTAATATACGTCATTGTTATAAAAGCAGCTATGAAAAACAAAATTTCATTATGACTAATTCATGTTCTAAAATGAAGTAGAGTTTTGATATGAAACTACGGAAAACAGTATTTTTTACGACGATTATTTTGAATCACATAATATTACTAAAAATAAAAACTTTCACAAATACAAACTTATGAAAATCGACGATACTATAAAGCATATGTGCCAGATCCGGCCCGCGAGACATATTATATCGTGTCTGATATCTATCGCTAAAAATTATGAACACTATCTTTTAAATACGGCCCGCGAACGTACGAGGTTTGTTCAAAAGGAAAGATGAATTTTGAATTTTCGCACGCTGTGTACATTCGATTATCGAAATTTTTTTTTTGTTATGTGTTGGTCATATGTTGGCATTATCAGCCAATTTTGATTAGTAGTTTGTTGACAACTGAAAAGCTTAGTCACGTTTGTGTGTGAGTTCTTGCCAACAGGACGTACGGATAATAAGAAATACTACAAGGAAGTTATGCAACGTTTGCGTGAAGCAATACGGCTCAAACGATCGGAATTGTGGAAAAGAAAATCATGGATTCTGCATCACGATAATGCACCAGCTCACAGATCAATGCTTGGTCGTGATTTTTTGGCCAAAAACAACACCCTAATCATGCCTCAACCATCTTATTCACCAGATTTGGCTCCCTGCGACTTTTTCTTTTTCCCAAAACTGAAGAGACCAATGAAAGGAAAGCGTTTTGCCACAACTAGCGAGATAAAGTCAGAATTGAAGAACGAGCTGATGGGCGTACCGAAAAGCGCATTTCAGAAGTGTTTCGAGGATTGGAAGAAGCGCTGGCATAAGTGCATTATATCTGAGGGGGATTACTTTGAAGGGAACAAAATGGATATTGATGAATAAATAAATATTTTTCAAAAAATTCAAAATTCACCTTTCCTTTTGAACAAATCTCGTATTTGCACTTTAAAGTTTGGCCCACAACAAAAATTTTAAAAGATTTGCGATTTGTTATTTAATTATCAATTTATGTCAAATAATTACGATGAACGATGTAAAAATATATCTCCTAGGTCGTCGATGTATCAATATTTTTTTATGCAAAGATATCGATGATATATATCCATATTTTAAAAACATCGATGTATTGTTTGCATGGCTGCGCTCCTACAGGGCAGAGAGTTTGAAATAAAGAATCACGACGGATAGTTTGTAAATTCACAGTAAAAATAAAAAAATATACAAGCATCTTGTGAGTATTATTAATAAATAAAGAATACTAAGTAACAAACAAAAAAGAAAAAGGAATGAAAAAATGGAGTATTTGCACCAGGAAGTGAAATCACGAAAAACTGAATGCAGTTCGTAACGACAAGTTGTGTAGAAAAGGAAAGAAATACAAATTGCTATATTATTACATTGTGTATAAAAGAAAACTAGAGAATTTTGTGTAATTTGGAAATTACAGTGCAAGGTAAAAAAAGAGTCAAAAGAAATTCCACGCAAACTAGATAGATTTTATACCAAAGTCTAACAAGAGCATAGAAAAACAGAACGGTTATCGAAGTTTTGGTTTCTTCTTAGAAGATTTGAGAAAGTCAGCAAAAAATTCTGATTTTGGTGCTATGAAAGATGAACTTTCAATCCATAGATTAGTATACCAGGTGTTCGAGAGGGGTATACCTTATGTACGAAATTTCATAAGCTGAATGTCGTTGTCATATATGGGATAGACCAGCCGACAAATTAGCATAAGACGGGACAAACACAGAAATATGGTGAAACAAAAAACGCCAAACTCCCCCTTGGCACAACACGTTGTACAGACAGGACATATAAACGACTTCGACGAAACAGAAACAATAGTCTAGATAGAGAACCAAAAATAAAAACAAAGAAAAGGAATAAAAATCGAGAAACGTCCCGAAAACTTAAATAAGCGTGAAGATTTCCTACATCTCCCGAACACTTGGAAAACAATATTGCAGGCGAAATCGAAGAAAACAGTCCAGTCGACGCAGGTCCCACGCTCATTGGTGGACCAACCATAGCACTGAAATCAATAACAACATACGCTCTCCAGATGCGAAACACACAAATAGTGGGACACCCGAACAACTGGTCCATTACTCATCTATCGTGACTAGAAATTCTAGAACACCATCTATCAGAATGAAGAACTCGTGCGTAGAAAGCGAGAAACCGTATTATACTCGCGAAAGCATCAGTACGTATACCTAGTCCTGCCATAAATACTGATATAAAGGTTTTTAAGTACAAAAAGAAAACTGCAAGTTGGATTTAAATTATTTTTGATAGTTTATTTTGGCAATAGTAAGCTACAAAATACAATGCAAATTACTCGAAATGGCCGCCATTTGCCTTAATACAACACCGCAGTCTGCAGGGCCACTCATCAATCGCTGTACGGACGATATCCATGGGAAAATTGTCGACTGCTTCTGTTAACGCTTGCTTCAATGATTCCAGGTTGCGATGGGGTCTTCTACAGACCATGCCCTCTAATATTGACTACAGTTTGTAGTCGAGAGGATTTAGGTCTGGGCTTGCTGACGGTCAATAGTCAGTACTAATAAACTCAGGTACATGATTTTCAAGCCATTGCTGAGTTGTTTTGGTCTTGTGAGCGGGCGCAGAGTCTTGTTGGAATATCCATGGTTGGTTTTGGAACATGGTGTAGTTCAGGGGCTCCACTACATTGCTTAAAATGTCTCGTTGATAGTTTTTGGCCGCTGTTTTAACACCTTTTTCACAAAAATGAAAGGAAGTAACAGTCATAGGATACTCCCCACCAAACCATCACTGAAGCAGGAAAACGACCTCGCTGAATCCTTGGCACCACTTCACTGGCTTCCTTGAAGGAACGTGCATACACCCTATCATTCTGCTTGTTAAAAGTTTCTTCCACGATAAAAATTTTTTCATCAGAAAACAGAATTTTTTTGTAACACTCTTTACCGTACAACGATATCAGGTGTCTGCATTTTTTCTTCCTATTCTTTTTTAATTCAACGTTAAGGCGCTGTCCTGTTTGTCGTTTGAAAGCTCTAAGTCCTAGGCCTTGTTTAATGATACGGCTCATGGTTCTCGGAGCAATACCCATTTCACGAGCCATGATTTTCTGTTTGCGGACAGGATGTCGATTGATGCGGGACCTCACAGCATTGATGGCCTGTGGTGTACGAACTATGCGAGGCCTGCCAGATGTTTTACGGTCGATTAAATTTCCAGTATCAATGAATAACTTAACAGTACGATACACAAACACACGCGTAATATTTAACGGTTTCAATAAATCAAAAATACGGCTCTTTCTATTCCACACTTATGAAGTGCAATAACCGCAATACGGCTCTCTTTATCCGACCATTCCATAATGACGACTCACGCTATAGTGAAATTGTTCGGCACTTTTGTAAAGCATATATCAAATGTCAGAACTGCCAACATAAAATTTTTGTGTTTTCAAGTTATCATCTGCAAAAAGGTGCGTTTACACTTGTATCAATACTTATGGCAGGACTAGGTATATGTAATAAAGAAATAAATAAAACACAAATTTGAAACTTAAACACTGAACGCAAATCAAAATCTCATAAAGACAAAACAAATGCAAATAGTATTGAATAATATGCGAACAATAGCAAAATGATATTTATGAGATTAGTGCCAACTTATAATAGTGAAGAAACAATAAAATTATTTAACATAACCAACTAGTAATATAATGTTGCGCAATCCCACTAGATGGTAAAAAGATAATTATAATTTCATGTAGATATTTAATTACTTCTCCATAGCATACTACAGCATACATACTGCCTAACGTAACATAAATAGTTCACGAATATTTTCGTTTGATTTATAAGTTAGACTGGGTTGTTTATGACTATTACCAAATCCTGCCTTATACTATATAAAAGAACCTTACCTCTTATTTTGTTGTCGTACTGAAACAATCATATTGGCAACTTGCTGCTCCATTTGATTAATGTTCGCCAAACGCAATTGCAAATTATTACATTTATTCCCAGCTGCAATAATACCAGAAGTATGTAAATCAGTCGACTGTTGACTATCTATAGTTAGTACGCTGTCCGTATTTGAAGCTTTGCTAAATTTCTTGTTATCATATAAAATAGTCACGTGTGTGTTCAAGTGATATTTTTTGTCATCGCAACCGCACTTGTCGTTAACCAATAATACAGGTGATTTAGATGATTTTCTTGGTGGCGTCGTAATACATTCTTCTTCTGCAATCGGAGCTAGAGTGGGACAGCAGATTTTTTTATTCGAGCAATTCTTATCTATATTATTATTACTCCTAGCTACATTTAACTGATTTTCTAAATATTGCACTTTTATACCCATTTCCTCTTTTTCGCGTTTTAATTTATTCAAAATATCTTCAACATCTTTCATATCGGTCATTTGTTTTTGGAGTAAAGATATTTTAGATTTTAATTTCATATTTTCGGCCTTTAATATTCCGAAATCCTTTCCAGTTTCCTTCAGTTCTTCTAATTCTCTTTTCGCTTCGTCTAATTCCTCTTTTAAATATCGACTTTCTTCTAGGTTTTCTTGGAATCGTGTTAGCAGTTCAGACTTACTGTCTGCATCGTTTAAATTACTCGAAGAAATTCTTTCTATTATGTCATTTACGCTAGTATTTTTATCTGTAAAATTCGAACATACGTGGGTTTTCGCTTCCTCCAGTTTCTCTTTAGCAATTTCTAAATCTCTTTGGTGTTCTGTCTGTTCATGATCTAACTGTAATTGTAATAGTTCATTGTGATCTTTAACTGCTTGCAATTCTTCTTCATAATTTGTTTTAGCATCTTCTAATTCTTGTTGGAGTTTTTGCAATTCTTCGTTTTTGTCATTTAAATTAGCTTTTAACTCTTCAACTTCATTAATACTTTGGTTATCCACACAGCAACTTGACTGAAATATAGAGTTTTTTATTTTTTAAAATGAAAGTTTTTTAATTTTTTTTGTATAATTTCGAATTTATAATAATTTATATAGACTGAATTCAATACAAAAATCACTTCCAATTATGGAAATCATTATCGGCCTGAGATTTTCTTGCAAAGTGTTTAAATGGAATACTTCTCACAGGCAGTGACAATTTGCGAAAAAAAATATTTTTGAACTAATTATATATATAGATTTATAATTACTGTATTATTATATTATTTGTTATATCAATTATATGTATATAGCCAAAAGTGTAATGTTTTATCAAGTTCATCCTTTAGTTTAGTTTTTTGCAATTTCTGTTTTTTTTATTGGCTGTAATTTTTCTGGCTGCCTCTGTGTTTTGTCGCAGTAGTCTTTCTTTCCTCTTTTGTGTCTAATCTCATTATGCCAAATTTATATGTTATTGACGGTAAATAGGACATTAGCCTTGTATTGCAATGTATTAGTTGTAAAAAGTTCATTTATGCTGCATGAACGATTATTATGATACTTTAATCATAAAGTATCATATTATGATTACATGAAACGTTTAACATGTCAACATACGAAAGGAATTAAATTTTTCGTCCTATTTGCAATAAAGTCATTGATATTTTTTTGTTAATTGTGGCAGATTAGACCAGTTGTAATTGAATACTGAAAATATGCTTCCCACAATATTTGAAAAAGTTATTAATTAAATTAAGTTAGAATCCAGTTTGAGTACTTTACAGTAATATTTATGGTATAATCGTTTAAATCAATCTCGTTTTTTAAATTCATCTATGTAAGAATCGCGTGATGTTTTTTCCATCGTATAGATAAATACTAAAATTACTTCAGGTCACCTAACTGTAATATTTATTCGCTTAGTGCCTTTATTGATCCTGCTAATCCTCATTAGATAGATGCCGTTAGCATATTCATGAACTTTGAAATAATTTTTGTTAGAAAAATTACTTTAAGCAATTATCCTAGACACCTACAGGTAGTAAAATATAGACTTGGTACTTTTGTTTTTCAAGTGCATGATTTCAGTAAACATTAGTTAAAATCACATGGATACTCTTGACGTTTCGAAATTTGTTACTGACTGTACAAAAGGAATGCAATGATGATATAAGAAGAACATAATCTATGCTTGGAAATGAGTAATTATATACATAGATAAAAAATCTCGTACTAGATTATTAGAAAACCTATTTAGTTAAGTATATATTGCGCGATAAGAATAGTTTAAAATTACAAGCCTTCTACAAGTACACCTCCATTAAGGGAGAATAAACTAATTGTCGACGTGATTACTCAAAAAATGGAGAGAACTTGAACGTATGGAGTCCGACGAGATAAGTCTTGTAAGAAAGTTTATAAGATTTTGTTGTAAGAAATGTCGATCATAATTTGATACTAGTGACTGACGTGAAGAGGAGTCAACCGGAATTGAATGAATTGAATAAAAAGAATGTGAAAAAAGAAATCATCAAAATATGTGTAAATCCCAATGACGTTAATTTCGTTTTATAATATCAAAATGTATGAAGCATAAAAATAAAATAAGAAGTTTCGTCATACTTTCTTTTTTCGAAAATGTTTTTTTGAAAAATTATGGGTAAGATAGCCGCCAGCTCATGTTTCTACTTCTAAACTATTTTTATCTAATTACGCAGCGACGAATATTATCAAAATAACACATTTTTCTCAAATCTTAAACGAATATCATGAGTGTATATATATATATAGTCAGTCATGTGCACGAAAATAGCAGTCCTAAAGTAATACTAATGAATAACATTTATTTACAACGGACAATTCTGATGCAGCTATATTGAAATTATTTAAAATCCCTGCATAAATATGGTTTCCGGTAAAGTACCTAATATAAGGAGAAATTACTGAGTTTTCTAGTCATGCTCTGTTATTTGCCCTATTGCACTATTAGAAGTTGATGTCATTATACTCAGCAGAATATTTTTCTTCTAAGTTAATGGAGTATTTTTATTTTGTATGTTTTGAATCAACGCTACGAAAGCATTACCCTGATATTGTCTATATTCATTTTTTAGTTCAATGAAATGTGTAATGTAAGTTTCCATTAGTGTAGGTAAGTGGAGTACTGTTAGCGGATTCTTCACTATTATTACTTATTTGAAATTATTTAATCTTAAACTGAATATTATAAATTAAGAACTTCAAAAAGTTTTTAAAACAATTTAACAAATTGTGCTAATTGACATTTTTAAGTTACATGATTTGTGATTGATATATTATATATCGATACGTGCGCGTATATTAAATTATATCCATTCAGTTAACTAGAATTAAGTTGTGTAGAAATCTGATTCTCAGTACATATACATACATATTTTTTGGTCTATTATAACGATTATATATTGTGATCACTAACAACTTGTGCAAGTTGTGTTATAGCAATCGAAATTTTGAATTTCTTTTCTCATGGATAGTTTCTACGTTTTTAAATTATTCTCTTCATGAATATTCCCCTGGTAAGCTGTTATTTATATATTTTTTTATATTTTGCTTTGTAGTTTTTTTTATTTTTCGTTTTTAATGTTTATTTATATTTCTTGTCGTACACTTGCTGACTAATATTAGTGTAACCCATATTTTGCTGTTCGACATTTATTATTGTCACAGTACCTTACCGTTGCTTTGCATTTTCTTTGGCATTGTTTCTTAAGTCAACGAGGCTGTTCCTAAATATTCTTTAGTATTAGTAAACTCAAAATACCCAATGGGGCCTTCAAATTATATAATTTCTAACTTCTCGTAATAGTTTCTCTGATCAATATAAAAGACCTCGAGCCATTCGTAGTACTGATATTGCATTGATCAATAAGGTTGATATATAACCCCTTTCCACAATTAACTATTTGTAAATTCTGCATACGCATTTCGACAACCAAGTTGTCATCATCAGCAGACAATTTCAAAGTGTCGCACCTTGTAAAACACGGCGAAGAAATTGTACGAAAAATACACTCCGTACGCGATCCGCACCGTTGCAAACCAAGATGTACACGGATCGCGTACGGAGTGTATTTTTCGTACAATTTCTTCGCCGTGTTTTACAAGGTGCGACACTTTGAAATTATCTGCTGATGATGACAACTTGGTTGTCGAAATGCGTATGCAGAATTTACAAATAGTTAATTGTGGAAAGGGGTTATATATCAACCTTATTGATCAAGTCAATCAACCACAGGCTCCATCAAATTCAACTACTGATATTGCAGCTGTTTACTCGACATACCTAGAGGAAGTTGAGCAATCTTTCAAAATGAAACCAATATTTCAAAATATTCGTGCCAAGTAAGGTACAATTCACATACCTAAAGTTTTATTTCGTAATGTTACTCATTATTTATTATTGATACGTTTGTTAATAAAAGAAATATTTATTAACAAACGCGTTATGTAAAAATAGTTATTTTTCCTATACTCATGAGAACTTTGCCAGAGGACGACATAATCACGATAATGGCAAAATTCCCTCAAAGATATATTGCGGGTGATGTTTATTAAATCATTTAGAAATAGAAATATATACGATGTCATGTTTGGTCATAGAAAAAAGGGAAGTATAATCTATTGTCTGTATTATAACACCAAATTCTATTATTTCTCTATTTTAATACGGAAGTTGAATTTGATGGAGCCTGTGGTTGATTAACTTAATCACTAAGGTTGATATATAACCCCTTTCCACATTAACTTTTGTAATTCTATATACGCATTTCGACAACTAAGTTGTCATCATCAGCAGATTAACCGCAAAGTGTCGCACCTGGTAAACCACGGCGAAAAATACCTGTACGAAAACACACTCCGTACGCGGTACACACCATTGAGAACCTAGACGTACACTAAATGTTCGTTTCACAAGATTTTTGAAAATTGTTTTACTTAAACTAAGATGAATGACATTGGAAAAAAAGGAACACGGACACGACCGATAAGTACCTGCATGTGATTTATTACTGTGTTTCTCTTCTTCGGACATTAAGCAGACCGTAAAGTGTCGTCTGCCAAGGTGTTCTTTATACCGGGTTTCGATCGATCGTTTAGTTTGGCCGATGTATTGTTTATTGCAATCTAAACATTCAATTCGGTAGATTCCCGACTTTTTATTATCTTCGATTTTGTCTTTTGCATTTCCTAAAAGGGTTTTAATTGCATTATTGGGGCAAAAACAAACTTGAAAACCGCGCTCTTTGAAAATACTATTTAAATTTTTTGTCATACGATGATAAGGTAAACAAACAAACTGCTTTTCCCGATCGCTCTGTGGTGATAGACATGCGGTATCACGGATTGTTTTTCTTATGTTAGCCTTTCTAATTAATCCATTGATTATTTCCGAATCAAAACCATTGTATCTCGCGATATTCTTAATGAAATTCAATTCTCTTTCATATCTTACATTTGTTAGTGGGAAATTAATCAGACGATTAATAGGAAAGTTGAATGAAGCCATCTTTTGTTGCATGCTATGATTTTAATCCGCTGTGATGAATCTATTGAGTGTGTTTTAGTACAGGTATTTTTCGCCGTGGTTTACCAGGTGCGACATTTTGCGGTTAATCTGCTGATGCAGAATTACAAAATTTAATGTGGAAAGGGGTTATATATCAACCTTAGTGATTATTTTAATACGGCTTTATGCGTGATAGATCTACAGATATAAATCATGTGACTATATGTATGTGTATGTATATTAGCGACCAGCTTGATATTCCCTGTCAACTCGATGTCATATACACAAACTTTTTTACTAAATTGTCAGCGGTTGTTTTTGAATATAAATCCTTTGAGTTCTGTACTCTATCTGGAATCCTACATGATTCAAATTTAGGGTTTCCCTTATTTAAACAGTTTCTCAACAATCAATTGATATATTTGACTTATCCAGTATACCTATATATATATATATATATATATATATATATATATATATATATATATATATATATAAAACTTAAACATATATTCATCCATTAAAACTTGGGATGATGTACTGTTCTACAATGTAATATAAACGTTCTTTTGCAGTAGTGTTTTACTTTAAGGTTAAATATTAACAAATCCTGCTCTCACACAAAAAGTTTAATTTTATTAACCTTCCTTATTTCATAAATAGCTCCATTGTCAACAAAGTCGATAGTGTAAGAAACCTTGGTGGGCAATGTGTTTTACTAAATTTATTACAGTGGATGTTGAAAATGTTCGTCATCATTAACATTTAAATATAAATCGATACGCTTCATATTTTCGAACACATGTATCAGTATATCTTATTTGCTGACATAGTCTCGTAATTTTGTTCTGTAATCGTCTGTTGTGAACTAGAGTTTTAAAAATTTAAATAATATATTTATTTTTTATTTTTATTTAATCCTAAGTCCTTCTACGCTGCGGTGCCGGACTGAATTTTACATTACGAGGGAGCGTTTTTATATTCGCGGAATGAGCGGGTTATAGAAGGGTGAGTAGGCGCATTGGGGGCGTGGCCTGTGCAGCGACTCATGATTAGTATAAATACGAAGTTTCATTGTTATTAAACAGTTAGTCTTTGAGCTATCGTCAACCAAGTAACATAATCAGGAGTGAAAAGTGAAATATGGAAAAAATCGAATATCGTGCCGTTATAAAGTTCCTTACCAGGCAAGGAAAATCAGTCGCGACCATAATGAATGAGATGTCATTGGTTTACGGCGACTCTTGTCCAAGAAAAACCATGGTGTACAAGTGGCATAGTTTATTTAAACAAGGAAGGGAATCCCTTGAAGACGACCCAAGGCCGGGCAGGAGCATTGAGGTGACCACGCCAGCATTTATCCAAAAAGTTGAACAAATTGTACTCGAAGATGCTCGACTAAAGAAGAAACAACTCGCAGAAATGGTTGGAGTATCCGATACAACAATTTTTAAAATGCTACACGATCATCTCGGCATGTCTAAGGTCAGCGCAAGATTGGTGCCGAGAATGCTCACACCGCCGCAAAAACAACAGCGCGTAGAGTGTTCGCGTGCATTTTTGGACCTCTGTAATGAAGACAAGGATGGTGTATTGAGTGGAATTGTTACTGGAGACGAAACTTGGGTTCATCATTATGAACCTGAGTCCAAACAAGACTCCATGCAGTGGCATAAAAAGGGCAGAGCACCTCCCAAGAAATTTAAAGTGTCACAATCAGCTGGGAAACTCATGGCAACGGTATTTTGGGACTCGGAAGGAATATTGTTGTTTGATTATAAAGATAAAGGTGTTTCTATAACCGGAGAATATTACGCTTCAATAGTAGAGCGACTAAAAGAAGCCATTAAAGAGAAAAGACGGGGAAAATTGAGAAAAGGTGTTCTGCTTTTGCACGACAACGCGCCCGTCCACAAGAGCCGCGTTGCGCTGGCTGCCCTGCATAAGGTGGGCTTCGAAATTGTGAATCACCCACCCTACAGCCCAGACCTGGCCCCGAGTGATTATTACCTGTTTCCAAAAATGAAAAAAGAGCTGCGGGGTAAAAAATTTACTGCCGATGATGAAGTCAAGGAGGCAGTTTCGGCGTGTTTTGCAGATAAAGAGAAATCATTTTTTTATGAGGGTATAAATAAATTAATTGAAAGATGTGAAAAATGTATCCGTCTTGCAGGTGAATATATTGAAAAAGAAAAATAATTTGGTTTTTTTATTTTCACCCCTTGTCCCCCATTCCGCGAATATAAAAACGCTCCCTCGTATATCAAGTTATTTTATTTTCAGTTTGTCTCATTCAGTTATTCCTTCCTTTCTTTTTTATCCTCAGCTTCCATTGTTCTCTGTCTTGAGCCAGTTGTTTGATTTCATGCCATCCTATATTCCTCTTTTCCATCGCCTCATATACTTGCTCCCTCCAAGTTTTCCGTGGTCTACCCATTCTGTTTCTACCCTTCGTCTTGACTTCAAAGATCCTCCTCATTATGCTCTCTTCTCTCATTCTCTGGATATGTCCAAGCCATCTTAACTGTCTCTCTTCTATGACTGAATAATATAAATAATCTAAAGTCGCGCGATCTTGGAAAAAATACACACTCCATACTTTTTAAAGAATATACGGCAAATTCGCGAGAATCATAAAGATTCTGGAGGAAGCAGTTCATAGTATATTTGCAATTTTTAAGATAGCACTTGAAAGTCCTTTTTAAGAACAGTATCTGTTGACCCTATGGTTAAATTTAATTGTTGAGGTAACCTTGGTATAGAAATAATTGTACTTTCGTAGGCTATATTTCTTATTAGTTCGATATTTTTGTTTTTACGACAAGGTCTTTCCGTCTTTCCAAGGTTCTGTTTCTTCAAAACACTTTACTATTATGAGAACTTTAGCATTGCAATTATTATTATCAACGATAAAATTTGGAAATCTTCGGTCGAAATTCTTCCCTTCTTCTCTACAATCATGCACAGATTAATAGCGATTTCAATTTTTTAATACATTCATCATTGCAAAAATAACATTTCAGTATCTTTTTGTCCATGAGTAAATATTTTATTGAAAAATAATTAAAGAAAAATAATTAACATAAATTTGACTTATATCAAATAAATTGTAGTTTGCGTTATCAGTTGACCATTGAATAGATATAACTTTGTTTTTAAAATATATGTCGTTTAAAATTAATGACATTTATGCGGAGCACAATATTCATTACGGTTCGCTTCTAAAAATACATATTATACATATTTAAAGCATCATCGGAATTCTCTTGGAACAGGATTTATGTGAGAAATTATTCATGGAGACACTAATTCTCCCAATTTACTCGTTCTTCTTCCTCCAACTAACTCGTTGCATAAACCTCCATTTTTGTCGATGCGTCGCATTGCTGATTTACACAATGAAGACAGTTTTTTAATTCAATAAAATAGTTATGTATTTATTTTCTTTAATATGTTTAACCTCTAACCTTTTATTTTTATTTATATTTTTAATTTAATGCTTTATACATATGTACATTCTTTAATTTGCCCTGTAATTGGTTTTTCGTTGAAAGTTTAGTTGTCATTAAGAAATGCAATTTCTCTAAGGATCGTGATCTCCAATTAATTCTTGCCGATAAGTACGTATACATATAATTCAATGAAATAAAATTATAAATTATTTATTTTCATCGGATAACTGTTTCTTTAGTACTTATAATTTTTGAACTCAGAATCATTAATTCTGAAAGATTCTACTAAACAGAATTCTGGAAGATTTGCTTGAAATGCAGCTATTGTAAATGGATTTTCTCTCGAATAATCTAATAAAATTTTTTCACCTTACTGGTTTGAATTTCTCGGTTACCCCAAAATTTACTTCTTTTAACTCTAACCCTTTCTCACATTTTCTTTACACTCAAAACTGTTCATTTATTTTTGTTACCATCCTTCTTAAATATTTTATAATATTAACACTATCACTTTTGGATAATTTTGACATTCTGATTTAAACTGACTGCCAATTTAGAAATATCAAATAGTCAGTTTAATATACATAAGTAGGTAAAACTAGGTATACATGATTTTATTACAATATGATACAGAACACCATGATACCGTAAGCCATTACAAGTAAAACACAATAGTATGCTTACAGGTTGCAATGTGGAAATGAAGATCTTATATAGGTACATCATAATAGGATCCCTAACCACTATATTTTTAGACAAGCAGTTACCTTTTTAATTTTGTTGGGAATCGCACATTATTTTAATGATAAAAATGAATTTCAGGCTTTGAATGTAATTTCAAAAAATTTTACATCACTTGTTTGTTATTTATTGTTTAACTGTTTAGTGTTCCGAAATGGAACAAGTATTTGTTTCTTTCCATAGTATGACTAAGTTGACTAAGACGTTGAATAAAAACAAATCCAATTTTGACAAATCATAGTTTTTGCAATATTGTCAGCAGCTTATCATATTGCAATACGGTTAATATTACTCAATCTATAATTTGTAATTTTTAAAAGTGACAGGCAGGAAACTTATTAATACAACACTACTGCAAGATCAAAATAACGTGTGAAATTTTTAATATAATAAAAATACAGTCAAACGGTAATATTTTCGTGAAAAGAATGCGGTTGAAAATATGCGGAAATATTGATGAATAATGTGGTCACCTTTGATTGTGAAGAAAATCGCCTGTTCTAGATTTTTGAGATCTGAGAATATGAAAATGACTAAATTTTAGCATGGAAACAACGCGTGACCCATATATCGGCATATTTTGTAAACTAACCTCAATTAATATTTTGCATTTTTCTGCGCTTGCTTTATTTTCATAAAAGATTGGAAAATTTGAAAATAACAATGATTATAATTTTTTTTTGTTCTAATTTCAAGGTGACTGTATACACAGATTCGGTGTGAATTTTTGCGTGGTATATTATATTTCTTCGACTTGTATTATTCTATTCCTATATTTGTTGCTATCGACAAGCCAAAGGAAACGCTATACTACCAGAAATTCAAAAGAAAAGCCTAAACAAGTCAAATTCTCGTAGACTAAAGATAATTGGAATGGACAGAACATTAAACACTCTAATATAAAGGGTACTAGGAAAGTTTTGCAATACAGCTTTGTTTATTTAATTTTTTCAAAGTAATTTCCTCTACACTCAATACACCTTTCTATCCTCCGAAATCAATCCTTAAACCAGTTCTGCCAAGTTTCACTAGGGAGTAAAGAACACTCCTTGTCCCAAGCCCGCAGAAGGTCCTCATCACTGGAAAACCGCCTCCCTTTTAGTTTCATTTTCACATGCTGGAACAGTGCAAAGTCGCAGGGAGCAAGATCTGGACTGCAGGGAGGGTGTTCGAGAAGTTTTAATCCTGTCGTGGTTAAATATTCGGTGCGGGCTTTGGCGCGGCAAGCTGGAGCATTATCATGATGGAGGAACGAAGTGTTCATTCTTGACTTCGGCCGCAGGTTCTTCATAGATCTAATGACTTTAGGCAGGCACTGTTCAGTATACCACTTAGCTGTGACTGTCTTCTGTATGTCCAAAACGACGGGTTCCACAATTCCACTCAATTTGAAAAAAACAGCTATCATTTTCTTCTTTACAGATCGGGATTTTCTGACAACTACGTGTGTGTCCTCATCATCAAAGACCCAAACTTTGTTTTGAGTTTTAGTCGGCACACCATAATAGTACAGCCCAGTCTCGTCATCAGTCACGATGTTGTTCACATACCGAGATTGTCCCTTATTAAACTGTTTTAGCATCTCCCGGCACCAAGTCACACGTCGTCTCATCTGCTCTTCAGTCAGTCGATACGGCATCCAGAGAGAACAAAGTTTCTTCACGTACAAGTGATCATACAGAATCGGACGAATTGCTGGTGCATTTAGGCCTGACGTACCCTCTATCTGTTGATAGGTCACTCACCTGTCCTCGCCAAGCATTTTCCCCACAGTAGTAACGTTTTCCTCCGTAACTGACGTGCGTGGCCTTCCCGTCCTCTCAGCATCCTCCTCAGTTAAATTTCCCCTTTGGAATTCTCTATGCCACCTGAATATCGTTGTGCGATGTTGACAAACATCACCTAGTACAAGAGCCATTTCTTCGAAGCACTGGTCTAAGTTTAAACCACACACGAAAAACTGCCCTTATCTCATTTCGTGACCAGGATGCCATCGCAAGCACTTTACACTCTCACTGCTAATTAATAACTGAGCCCATAGACATGGCGCGGCGTTTACTGTGCACGTACGAACATGTCTCAACATGCTGCAACAAGCAGCTTCCTACGATTCATTATTGCAAAACTTTCCTAGCGTCCTTTCTAATAACAAAAGCGCCTCGTTACGACGACAGAAATGATAAATAAAATGTTAATAGCACTTCCACAAAAAGCTATCATGTTAATTCTGACAATAGCTATCGCGATTTTATGAATTCTAATGTTGATGAGACTAGAAAGACACTTCTGTACAAACAACATATTACAAGATGAACAACACAGTTTTAGCAAATGCCACGACACAACTATCTAGGATAAGAGAGTTCGTGAGCGGCAATTTTAATAAAAATGAAATGGTCACACTCAAATATCCAGAGCGCTTCATTGGGATCATTTGCAGTTATCTATACAGATATTCATTTCAAATTGTCTTCCCAGACACGAACCCCATCACATATATACTCACGCGTCGGCATTCGCTCACCTCACCCCACCTATACTATAAATCACGAAAGTTTGCCGGTGTATCGATAACGCTGCAAAATACGAGCAACTACCGGCATTTGTCTAATTGACCGGTAGTCACATGTGTTGAAGAAAGAAAGGGCGCAAACGTTTTTCTAATAGAGTTACGCTACGTCTTGTCAAGAAATCGTGAAAAAATAGAAACAGACGTATTTAGAGCATGTGCATTATGCACACATACACTATCGCTCATAAGTATTTGGTCACTCGCATTTAACCTGCAAATTGTAACAAAAATAAAAATTGAAAAACTAATATTTTTTTATTTTTATATATATATATATATATATATATGAAAAATATATATTTTTACATCTAAAATAAATTGTTGTATAATATATTTATCTTAATTTTAGACTCGTCTATATGCTTTCTTTTATTTTTAATCACTGCAGCACACAATCGAGGCATTCATTCGATTAATTTTCGTAATGTCTCCGGTTTTATTTTACCTCATGCCTCTTTTAGGTTCTTCCACATATTAACAGCAGATGTGGGGGCCGATTTTCTCACCTCTCGATCAAGTTCTTCCCACAGCAACTCTATGGGATTTAAATCGGGACTCTGGGGAGGCCACACCATAACTTTTATGGTTCCCTCGTTCTCCAATTTGTGCATATATTCCCAGCATAGTTTGGAAGTGTGTTTCGGGTCATTATCTTGATGGAAATTAAATTCTGACCCGAAATTTTAATTTCAGAGGGGATTGCGTTTTTCTCTACTATGCGCTTATACTGTTCTTTTTTTTTTTGGTATACCTTCGATTTTTACGATCGCCCACATTTGAGCCAGAAAAGCAACCCCATATAATGACTGAACCTCCACCGTGCTTAACAATAGGGGCTATGCATTCTTCCCGGGCACGCTCACACACAGATCTCCTCCCGAAAATACGTCTTCGTGAACCGAAAATCTAGAATTTGGATTCATTGGTCCACAATACTTTATTCCAGTCTTGTATGGTCCAATTTTGGTGATCGCGTGCCCACTTTAAACGTTTTTGCTTGTTTTGCTTGCATAGAAGCGGCTCCGCATTGCAATTCGTCCATGAAGACTGGCTTCTTTTAATCACCATTTAATTGTGGAAACACTTATGAGTTTTCGACGAACAGCATTCATTTCTGCTGTGATTTCTGAGGCTGTTTTTCATCTATTTCTCCTGCTTGTTACCACCATTTCAAGATCTTCTGCTGAGGTTGTTGCCCTTGGTCTGCCTTTTCGGGTTCTGCTCAACATACTTGCACATTCGCGGTGTTTTTTGATGATATAACCCACGGTTGACTGATTTAATTTAAGTTCTGTGGCAATTTGACGGTTACATTTGCCAGTTTTTTGGTATGCGATTACAAACGATCTTGTTTCTACACTCAATTCTTTCCGTTTATACATTTCTAATCGATTGAACTTCTTCAAAACACACAATGTTATCACTATGAGCACCTCACAAAACTAATTGCAATTTTGCCTAACTACCCAGGTATAAATACTTAATAGTATACAATAACACCCTACCTTGAAATAAAATCATAACAATCGAAAATTTCCAAGAATTGAGAGATCTAATCCCTTAAGTGCAATTATTTTACCTGGAATTTTATTAGGGTATTATCATTCATTGTGAATAATAGGGTAATCCATAATTAATTTTGAATAAGCTTTATAGATTTTAATGTTTACTATGAAATTATTTCTTCCCACACAAATAAATTTTATAATTACAACTTTACAACTAGAAACTGTAATGAACAAAGTTGACTTAGGTAACCTACGTAGGCAGCTTTTACATTTGTTATTAACAGGTTTACAGGTTAGGTATATAGTACAATATCGCATCTGACAGCATTATAAATATATATTAATTTGACATCTTCATTTCCTTCGACATCGTATTTCTTGACAGTGATCACGTGATCGTAAACATTCCTGATTTAAACTAAATACGCCATGATTCGGTAAATATCCTACAAGCACTCTTTCAAACCTGAGATACAAACTAGTGGATTTCCACACAACAAAAAGACACTACTGAAACCGATAAACACCGTGAGATCGACATAGAAACACTTAAAACACATGTTTTATCAGATAGGAGAACGTGATAACTCGACGCTAAAACACATCACAGAATATGATTTTCAATACAGAATATCGGGTGTATGTTAATGTCCGAGACCCACGTGACCAGCGATATAGGTATTTACTTGTACCACTATTGGCGCTACTGAAAAACAATATAATAAAATAATGGGGGCCATTTTCAACATTTATTGTAAAATAAAAAGTTATTGTGAAATAAAGAGTTATACATTACTTTAATCTGTATTTATTGTAGTAAACAGTTTTTGAAACATTATAACAACAATATGTACGAAATTACATTACTTGTCAAAGTGACAATTTAAGGTTAAGTTAGCGGAATCGTAGATATAAACTATGGTGTCCAACTGTAGAAAAATACATGAGGTCACGTGGGTCTCGGACATTAACATACACCCGATATAAACGTCCCAAGATGGGTTCAGTGACCACGAAAGCCAGGCAACACTGTCACCCTATGTACAACGAATTAACGTCAGGATTTTGAGTAAAAGGTAGTAGAATGCGTAATTTAAAGCAACTATGGAAAAGAAGAAACTGGATTGTGGCCAGTGTATGCGTGTACGTATCCTATATATTCTCGACTGTGCAAATTGTGTAAATTGTTCAATTGCGTTTCAGTTGATTCTCGTCCAGAAAGAAGTAATAATTTACAAACGTTGTGCGTTGTCTCGTTTATTTATACTCCTGGTCTTACTTTTCATTAATGTTTTTGTATTGTTGAAGTCTATACTATGTCAAGTTTGTATAACACATTGATTATGTGACCGATCGATTTTTTAAAGTAATGTCATGTTCTTCCGTACGCACGTTAATCTGTCTGTTTGTCCAATATACACTGCTAAAAAACAATCAACGGATATTCTATATAATCGATAATAAAAAGTTTTGCTAGTTAATATGTATTTACAAATATTTCCATAAACTAGTTTCAGTCTTCTTAAATAAGAAAACGATTCCACAGATATGTTTTAACTTGTTTACGCATGCATTAAAGAGATTGTCATTGAGCCAGCGTACGAAGAAGTTGTTAAAGGAACTGCAGCATCGAATGAAATCTGGGCATAACTAATTTAAAATGGTGAGAAGAACTATTCCAAAAAATCCACCAACTTATAATGCGAATATGGCAGGAGGGTGTACCTAAGAAATGGACAATAGACAGTCTAATAGTGATACCAAAAAAGGCAACCTGATACAATTCAGCAGCTACAGAGACATTAATCACACTGTTACATATGACATATAAAGTATTGCTAAACATAACAAAAGAATGATAGGAGAATCATGTAGAGAAAAGAATAGGAAATTTTCATATGTCTTCTAGTAGTATATGTCGGTTTTAAAAATTTCGAGCAAATATTCGATAAAATCAACAACGAGACTTGTAAAATATTGAAAAGTACTGAGAAAGATTAGAAAACTGATTGGAATGACAATCAATGAATTCAAATTAAAAATAAGTAAGGAACAAAGAATGATGGATGTCATAAAAATAAAAAATGAATACGACAAGGAGACGCTTTATTGGAACTACTATTTATAATTGCATTAGGCACCACCACAATAAATATAGGAAAACTAAATAAACATAGTGGCATACGCAGACGTTGTTATATCGTCTACATATGCCACTATCAAAAAGAGCAAAAAAGCAGAGAAAATTACAACGTGTATGGAAGCAATTGAATAAGAGGTTAAGAAAAGGGACTGGAAATAATCGAGCAGAAAACAAAGTACATGTATTGTAGCAGGAAGGACAAATACCGAGAAATCTGAGTTGTCGAAATTATATTTTTTAAGTGGTGAAAATTTCTAGCTATCTAGGTGTCACAATTAATAAAAAAATTTAAAAAAATTATATATGTATTAGAAAAAAATATAGAAAGGATATAGAGCACAGTAGAGTAACAAAAAACTGTTGAAAGACAAGCTAAGCAAAAGGAATAAATCGAGAATATACGAGGCAATAATTGGGCCAATACTAGCATATGTCGCAGAAGCTATGACATTACCAACAAAAGAGGAGTACAAACTAGATCTTCGAACACAGAATAATAAGTAAAGTAATGACAGAAAGAAGTGGAAAACAATGAGTACAGAACCCTGATGAGTTGCAAGATAGAAAAGTTGCTAGAAGACAACGTAGTGAGATCAATCAAAGCACAAAGAATAATATAGTACGGTCAATAAGGAAGATAACAACAAACCAGCTCAAAATAGATAAAAAGGTTGAGTCAGAAGTAGATGGAGACAAGTGGAAAAAAACAATAACAATGAATCCAAAGAGACTGAGAAAATAAATCGCATACAGAAAAAAAATTAAAAAATCGTTGAGAAAATTAACCAACAATTATTAAAACCGTGGACTACTTCACCATAGTAAAGGGATTTAATTAGGTGGAACAGCTACAATTTCACAAAGAAATGTATTACCTTAAATAATAATAAAGCGATTGTGGCTGGAGTATATAAAAGCGCGCTTCAACACGCTCTACGATCAGTACCTAAAAATTCATTCTTGCGATAGTAGTAAATATTTTGAATGTCGCCCGAAATAGAAATGTATTACAACCTGTCAGAAATAGAAGCTTAGAAGGCCATACATGACGCAATGTTATTGAAGTGCTTGGAGTGAGCCAAAGCGTAATTTCTAACATTGAAGTGGCTTTTTGAAAACTGAAAGTACTCGATGAAGACCAGAGCAAGGTTGGTAAACATCTAGAATGCCAAGAGACGACGGACATCTGTCGCAATTAGCACCTAGAAACGGCGCTCCTAATGCAATCCAGATTGAGACCGCTGTCAACACAAACAATTAGAATCGTCTGCCTATGTTTGGCTTATTATTATTATTATTTTGTTTGGCTTATATACTGTCTATAAGTAAGTGTAATACTTGTTGGACGATAAAGCCATATTATTATTTTATGCCTGAAGACCGTTAATTTGCGTTGCTCTTATCATAAAATAGTCCGTCAAATATAGACAAATCATATCATTTGGAGTCATAATAATTGGGGGTGAATGTTATTCAGTAGTGAATCCAGATTTATGTTTCAGTCAGATAATAGATATATTTTGATTTATCGTGAAGTAGACATACATTGTCTGGGAAATGCCTCAATATGAGTGTAGTAGATCTAGTAATTTTCAAACGTTGTGCGTCGAGAGTGGTGGCGAAATAGTGTAACCTAGGATAAGTGTTGGAGGGCATATCAATCTTTATTTCATTGAAAGTGGAGCTCTCACTGCTCAGAGATATAATTCTGCGAACCATTGCTTTTCCATATATAAAGGCTGTTTCAAATTTCGCGGTTTTTTTCAAAGAATAAATAAAACGCATAATTTGCATTCACTTCCAAAAACTTTTTATTGCTAATTGAAGTATCAGTTATGACATTTATATGCGAAAAATAATATCTGGCAAATGGCCTCCTCTCGTAGCTCCACAGGCGTCCACTTTTTTGTTAAAATTTTCAATGACATTTTGACACAATTGAGGCTCTATCTATAACACAAATAATTTCATCTTTCAAAGCAGGAATTGACTGTAGATTGTTTCTATAAACCTGACTTTTCACATAACCCCAAAGAAAATAGTCTAACGGTGTCAAATCACATGATCTTGGTGGCCAATTAACATCACTGTTTCTTGAGATTACACGTCCAGGAAATTTTTCTCTCAATAAATCAATTCATTCGTGTGTAAAGTAAAGTGTAGTGCCATCCTGTTGAAACCACATACTCGTTTAGGATGCATAGCTTTCTTATGAATAATTCGTGGATTTTCCTCACCCCAGATATGGCAATTTTGTTTATTAACATAGCCACCAAGTTCAAAATGTGCCTCATCGGCAAACATTATTTTTTAAGAAAAATCAGGTGGTTGTTCATTGATGAAATTGACAAATGAACGTTTTAAATGATCTAATGGCTTCAATTCCTGTGTTATTTGAACCTTATATGCCTTCAGAGCTAAATCCTCGGTAAAATACGCCATGTTGTTGATCCACTAAGTCCAAGTTGTTGTGAACGTCATCTAATGAACATTTAAGGATCTTCAGCAACACTTTCACGAACCAAACCAATACTTGTGAACGACCACTACGACTGTATTTTTAACTTTTTTGATCTTCCACGGAACCGGACTCTTGAAATTTTTTAATAATTCGACCGATAGTGCTTTCAGATGGACGATTATGTAAACCATAAAATTCACGTAATTTTCTAAAAACTGTTTTCATAGAACGCTGATTTTCATAAAATAATTCAACAATTTGAACGCGTTGTTGTACCGCATACGAAGCCATTTTCATAAATGTCATACATCACACTTTTTAAATGCCCACATACCCAGACAAATTCAGTGCGCCATCTATATTTTATTTATTCTTAAAAAAAACCGCGCAATTTGAAACACCCTTCAGCAGTAGTAGGAGAAGACTTTGTGGAGAATAATACTTGTCACAATCGAGCAAACATCACGAATGATTGATGAAGTTGTATAGAGAGAATTACTCATATGATAATCCAGTAGAACACCCTTGAATGGGAAGACGTGTTGCACGAAATATTCCACAAGGCCGCTGAGCGCTTCAGGCATTACGAAGTGCTATAAGAGAGGAATGGAATATGATTCCTCAAAAAATGTTTGACATGCTAATCTAGTCCGTGCCATTAAGATACTAAAAGTTTTCGGATGTACATGTCCGTGGTGTTCTTTAAATTCTTATATAGTGTTTCTTAACTGTTCTGCTTATCTTATAGGTAGTTCCACGTATGTAACGAAGAAATGTTTTTATTGGTTACACATTTCTGTACCTTATCGCCGTCTATTATAGAGAGACGCCAAACCCTCATATAAAAGAAACAACAAGAAAAAAGAAGCCTATAAAAAGTAGATAATTGTTGACATTATGAATATATATATATATATATATATAATGATATATATATATAATATACTATAATTAATAATATACTTTTTTTGTGTTTTTTTGCGGCAGTGTTGATAGTGAAATTATTTCAGTTAGAGTAATAGACGTAGTAATATATATATATATATATATATATATATATATATATATATATATATATTGTTGAAACGTAAATAAATTAAATAATTTCTCAATCAACACTGCCGCAAAAGAAACACAAAAAAATATATTATAAGTATATGTATGTATGTATACATAATCTTATTGTAACAATAAACATTTTTTACAATTTTCTTCAGCAATTTATGTGAAAAATATCTACCTTGTGGCAAAATAATAATATACTGATACACTTAATGCCCAGATAACGTATGTGGAAAGAACACTCGACGTTAGATATTTATCTAGAGAAGTGAATGGTTCAAACCTCACTCCTGGCGGCGCGATCTTTATAGGCTTGGAGGTGGTCGGTACTTTTACTGTCGACAGAGAATAATCGACATTGCTTCCTCTCTTACGGTGCGGAGGGGTTAATAGCCAAGTCATGGTATACTTTACACACATCAAATACACAGCCATTCCCGTGATTGTGATAAATCGAAAAAACTTACGACCCAGTTGGGCAATCATAACAGAAAAAATTAAAAGGGGAATATAATAATTATACTTACAGTGTTAGCTTCTTCGTCTATTAGACTACTTTCCTTTTCTAATATCTCTTTGGTTGTTTCCAATTTATTTTCTAATTCTACACAAGCTGCCATCAACACGTCCATCTCGCGGGTAGCCGCCTGGCTATTCAACAACATTTCTTCTCGAATCTCGTTCAGTTCTTTCTCCAAGCTACCCACTTGTTCTCGTAATTCGTAAATTATAACATCTCTCTGGTCCAGTTCTCTTACTAGATTCGAATTCTTCCTCTTCAACAAGTCGATCTCTTTATTATCTTCAACGAGGATATCGTAATCTTTCTTCAGTCTGCTATAATTTTCCTTTAATTCAGCCGTATTCGTTTTATTGATCAACAACTCCTTAGAATATTGACTGCTCCTTTCCCTGATACTTCCTTGCATGTCTTTAAGAGCGTCTTCTAAAGCCATCGCTCTCGAATTTACCTTGTCAAGTTCCATCTTGCAGAGACAAGTTTGATCTTTGTGTTGTTTGACACTTTCGTTTAGAAGTTTTATTTTCTCTAGTAATGTTATTTTGTCATCTTTTAGTGTTTCTATTTCTACTAGGGCGTTGGAGTATTTTTCCGTAAGATTTTCTAATTCCTTTAACAGGCTAAGGAATATAAAATGAATAATCAAATAAAGGAAAGAAAATGAAAACACTAAATTTTGTTTGTAAAAATTTGCCAATATAAGATAGTTGCGATAAAAGGACTTTGGGAAAAAATAAAAAATGAGTTAAATATCATTTTATTTTCAAGAAAAGTTATTAGAGGTTATCGGTATATATGTAAATGTGTGTGTGTATGTGCGCGCGCGTGTGTGTGTGGTGATATGTGTGTCTGTGTGTGTTGCGTGGTGTCTGTAGCGACATTCCACATATATACATAATAATTTTTATATCATATTTTTAAATTAATTTATTAAATTTAAATACAATTCAATTTTAATATTATTAGACATTCTTTGTTACGTACGTATGTATATATATTCTCCTAAAAGAGCAATACATTTATTCCAACGGTGCTCCAATACCCTTATGCCATCTCTAAAATGCGATTCCGGATAAAGTGGTTTTCGCTTTCTTTGGAGGTGCAGAACCACGTTCTAACCATTGTTTCGACTGTTGTTTAGTTTCGGGTGTACTGTAGTGTGTCCAAGTTTCATCGCAAGTAACAAATCGCCTACAAAATTCAATTGGATTCCGCTTATAAAGGTCCAAACACTCATTGGAAGTGCGCAAACGTGTGAACTTTTGATCAGACGTAAGCAATTGCGGCGACGACGTGTTGCTTCTTTTTCAATCAGCTGTCAGAAATAAACTAATCAACCGATCTATCTAAATATCGGAATGTAAACATATAAACAGGCAACCTAAATTACAGTGAATTTGTTTTACCAATTAGAGCGCCACCTATGTGTCATTCTCATTACTTGTCAAACTATCCTCGTATATATAAAGGTAAATCTTTGTTCATTAACTGCTGCACTGTAAAATCGAGAATCCAGTCACGACCAAGGCTACACACAATCTTTCTATGTGCTTGTTCAGTTTTACCGTAACTGTATACCGTGCATTCATTTTACCTCGCTACGAGAACTATACCACATTATATTCGGGTCTAGCTGACGAACACCGATCAGAATGTAAAGTGGTGGAGCGCGACTCATTTGAATCACGACTATAACTGACTACTGATCGTACTAGCTGCAGCCCCACCACTAATTTGTAATTCTAAAACACCATGTGAAATGTTAAGACTGTAGGCGTATCGATATCGTATTAACGGTCATTCGTGGTTTGCATTTGGGAGAGTGTGTTACGGTAAGACCTTTAAATTTAAATATTTTTTTAATTATATTACTTTGATAATGTATACATTGGAAGAAAAAATTCAAACGATAGCATGGGCTTTGAAAGGTAATTCTTTACGGCGTATCCAGCGCCTTTTCTCTGAAAAGTATGTAGATCGTCCCTTTCCTGCATTAACAACATTATCATTAGTAGTTAAAAAGTTTAAATCAGAAGGTTGCATTTTGGATGTAAATGTCATAAAATACGGAGAATAAATAACGATAAAGAAATGCAGGAAGTCATGGTGTGCGCAATGGTCGAAGAAAATTCCAGTATTACTATATCTAAAATATGAGAAGAGATAGGTATTAGCATGGGTAAAGTTCATAAGATATTAAAGAAAAATAAATACACAACCTATAAACACCAAACTCATCAGGAAATTTTCAAGCTGATCAACACCGCAGAATGGAATTTTGTGAAACTGTAATAGAACGTGTAAATGCGAATGAACACTTCATTGAAACTATCGTGTTTACCGATGAATCCACGTTTCCGTTGCTCGGTAAACACAATCCGTCGAATCTTCGATATTGGTCTATTGAAAACGAGTATCGACAATTGAATACGGGGACACAGTATCCTGAAAAATTGAATGTTTGGGCTGGTATTTATGGGAATAACATTATTGGTCCATTCTTTATCGAAGGAAATTTAAATGGGGAAATATATTTGAATCTTCTTCGAAGCGACATTATCCCTGCTTTGAGAACTATTAATCCCAATTTAGAGAACGTATGGTTCCAGCATGATGGTTGCCCGACCCATGGAACTAGAATTGTGAATGAATATTTTAATAATATATTCCCCCAAAGAGATATCTAATAGTGGTGCAATTCGCTGGCCACCAAGGTCACCAGACTTAGCCCCTAATGACTTTTTTTTTATGGGGTTACATAAAATCAAAGTTATATGAGCATCAAGACGAAAGGGCTAATAATTTAGAAGAATTACGGGTTAATATCGAACACCAATTCCAAATTATTAATCTTCTCGTACTGGCCAATGTTTGAAATGATTTTTATAATAGATTGGGGTACTGTTTAGCGCAAGCAGGAGGGACATTTGAGAATTTAATTAATTGAATTTATTTTCTGTATTTAAAAAGTATTTTATAAGTTTTGGCAAGTTATATTTATTTTCTGTTTAAAGAATATTTTTTAAGTTCCGAGAAGTTATTTTATTTTTTAGCTTCTTTAAGAGTTTTTTTTATTTTTAAACGTTTTATTAGAAAACGTCTTTAGTTCAATGCGAAACTTATTGTAAAAAGACCTAATTGTACAGTTAAAAGTAATTATAATTTATTAATTTTTGGACGTAAACAATTTGGACAGTCAGAGACCTTCCGCCAAGTACTACGAACAACTACTTAATCTGTAATCTGTAGTCAGTCGTTGTTGTGATTCGACGCCCCACCACTTTACATTCTGATCGGCATTCGGTATCTAGACCCGAATATAATATGATACGGTGTTTGTAGTATTTTAATATGAAAGCACGGTATGCAGTAATTCATGCGTTTAATTCGCGATCGTGAAATGTACCATGAAATATACGGTTTGGTACCTAATTTTAATCTGATCCTGTTATATGTTAATCCACAGCTTTGCATTATACGATTTACTTTTATTACATGATTACGTATATTTTTATTTTACTTAAATGTTTTTATTTTAAATATTAAAGCTTTAAGAATTCGTTTGGTTTAAATTCGGTAATAAAATTTTAAGGACAATCCTGTTGTTTTATTTCCACTTTATTTCCTTCAGCTTGTTACACGTCCTGAACTTTTTGATAGCAAACACTAATTAATCATTAACTCCTGCACCTTCTTTTCTTATTTGAATTTATTGCAGAGCTTGCAGTAAATTTACTGACCATTACGTGCAAATAAATAGTTACTATTAAATAATATTATTATTATTATTTATCAAATTAATTAAGGAGGCATCAAACTGTCCCAGTTACCGCCCCTTAACCAGCAATCATAACAATTTTGTATTTAAATAAAACATAGAATAATTGAGATATTGAGCTGAAATTTATTTCCAGGTGCAGTACATATGCTACATTTCACTATGAAAATGGACCTCGTTCATTGGACCACCGCGAGCACATTTGCAGCGATCGATCTTTGGAGCCAATTTTCCATCACTCTTACACATATCGGTGTAAACGTTGGCAATTTCGCGTTCGATATTGTCCCTGAACTCTCTTAACGTTGTTGGCTTGTTGGTGTAAACCAATGACTTAACGCACCATCATAAAAAGAAATCAAACAGTGTTAAATCGCATGAGTGAGTCGGCATCTCGATCCGACCATTTCTCGAGATTACACGGTTACCAAATTTCCCCTTCAATAGATCATTTGTTTGACCAAATGTGTGGCATGTGGCACCACCTTGTTGGAACCACTGATGTCAAGTCCATCCAATTCTGGCCAAAGATAGACTTCCAACACAGCACGTTAGCGAACTCCATTGACCGTAACATGGCGATCATTTTTATCGACGAAAAAATATAGTCCAGTCATACCTCCGGCATGAAATCCACACCAAACGGTCACTTCTTGTAGTTGTAATGGAATCTCTTCAAAGACGCATATATTGCTGATTGACATAGCCATTTAGTAAAAAATGAGCTTCATCACTGAAGGTGATTTTTCGATGAAATTCAGGATTTTCTTCAAACTTTAGTAGAGTCTAATTGGAGAAGTTTCGGCGCTTAAAACGATCGAAAGACTTCATGAGTTAATTTAATCTTGTAAAGGTGTAAGCCAAGATCTTTGCAAAAAATTCGCCACAATGTGGTTTGAGAAATCCTCAATTCCTGTGAACAGCGTGGAATTGACTGACTTGGATCATTTTGAACTGAAGCATTTACGGCTGCGATATTTTCGGTACCTAGACCGATGCGTTGTCTTACAAGCACAGGAACATCTAATAGTTAATATTTTGACTCGAATTTATAAATTATAGCACGCATAGCTTGTCTGGTGGAACGATTGTTACGACCGAGAATTGGAGTAAATGCTTTTAAAGTTGCGACCACCGACTCAGAATTGCGGTAGTAATTTTTAATAATTTCCAAACGTTACTCGTTCGTTAACTTCACCATGATAAAAATGTTTACTTTGACTAACAAAAATTGTTACGTCTCTAGTGGAGAACCTGTTATAGTAGAAATCAAATTCGTGCCCTATTATCATAACTGACTTTTTGAAGTACATATACTAAAGTAAATATAACGAGAACTTGTTATAAATTCACGGGCACCATATTAGCTTCGTTAACTGATTCTTGGCCTATATTAAAGTAAAACTGCTAGGACAAATAACTTTATCAAAAACATAATTGCAAACTACTATAGTACTGGATATTATCTTTGCCACCAATAAATCTATTTTGAGCAGATAATTAAAGTCCTTTTATCTGGTCATGACATTTTCACCTCAACACTTTGTTTTCAAGAAAATAAATACATATATATATATATATATATGAGTAATATTAGATTCTTGGACTCTCCGCGATGTTGGACAGAAGTTCTCGAAAGAATCGGCGTCTCAACGTTTCGATGACATTTCGATCATCTTCTTCACTACGAAACAACTCCCGAAGATAATGATTGAGATGTCATCGAAACGTCGAGACGCCGATTCTTTCGAGAACTTCTGTCCAATATCGCTGAGAGCCCGAGAATCTAATTTACTCATGCTTGCAACCGCAAGAACCCTCGTTCGAACATATATATATATATATATATATATATATATATATATATATATATATATTACAACGTATTTAGGATTTCCGTTCAAATTTGTCGTACAGGCTAATTTTTTTTAAAGAAAAGCAGTCACAAATTGAATAATAGGTTCTTCGTTCGAAGTAGTATGTCATCAAACAAACAGGATATAAATAAGGATAGAAATAAAGTTATTATTACTCACCTGTCACCTTGCGTTAATGAATTTGAACGTGCTTTCTTTTCATCTTCTAAACTTTTCTTCGTGCCATCTAGAACCTCGGTTAATTTACGTACTTCATCCTCTAACTTTATAATAACTGCTTTTAAATAGTTATTTTCATTCTTTAAGGTGTTCCTTTCTTTTAGAATTTCTTCGTAATTTTCTTGAAGTGGATCGGGTATGTTACGACATTTTACTATTACTGCTTTTTCGCTAGTAGGACGTGAAGCTATTACCCGATTAAGTCTATTTATTTCCTGCAGGGCTTGATCCAAACGTTCCTGAAGGTTTTGAATTTCTTCCGGCAAAGGACAGAAAACTTCATGAATATCGTCATTGCAATCACATTCTGTATTTACAGCTTTGTCACTGGTTGTTGCATTCAAAACAATGCTATAATTATAACAACAGCATTCGGATCCACAAGAGGAATCGTCCATAGTTGCTTTATCTTCTGTTATTGTAATTGGTTTGCTGTTTTTAGTTTTGTTTTCACTTTCGTGAATGGCACAACAATTTTTGAGAGTTGAGGTTTGAGGTGGTTGCGCTTTAGATTGCGATTTTGATTGTGATTTCGACTTTGATTGTGGCCTCTCTGGCACTTGATTATGAACATCGATCTTATTACAACCTTTACAGTCTGGGTTGTCGGTAAGTTTGTATTTATTAGATTTTTGTTTCTTATTTTTCTTATTCTTGTCTTGATATGTGTCTTTTTGCTCAAGTGCATCTAACATTTTTTCTTCGTCTGGGCTACCTTCGGCAATATCTTTTTGGGGTAATGATATTCGTTCGACTGGTTGTTCTGCTTGTTCGGTGACTGCAGGATCTAAACCTTTGGATAACTCCATATTAACACATTTTATTCCTTCTAAGCTTCTTATTATTGTACAACCACCGTCGCCAATACTTTGAAATTTTGCAAGAAGTATATCCAGCTTTTCATTTTGATCCGTTAAAGATTTTTGTATACGAATATAATGTTCCAATAGTTTCTCCATATTGGTGGAATTCGAAGTTTCATTTTCCTTAGGTTTCTTTTCACAGTCGTGCAGGATTTTTTTCATTGTACAAGTATTTTTTTACATACCATCGATTGCTTTCATCAAGTGGTCGTATCTACACAATTTAAAATTATTACATTATATTTAGTTTACATGGGATTAGAATATTTTATAAAAAAAGTTATGTTGTAATCATACATTTGTTATTGTGCTATATGAACAGTTCATTACTTTGACTTCTTAGTCAGCTTGTTTTAGACCAAGAGTAACTTATTGAAGAATTAATGACGAACAATAGAAAAGATCATCAGGTTTTTAGATATAAACTAAGGTGTGGAAAAGATCATGTTGATAATTTTCGTTTATTATATAATTTCGGTACATTTTGTACAGATTTTTATTGTTATATTTCGTCTAATTAATACTTATTTATAAATTTTTTTCGGAAAACATTCTCTGTTTACCCTAACCTAAACTCAGTTCAATGCATTACAACATATAAGGACGTATGGGCTTAATATTCAGTAAGATAATTATTATATAAGATCAGTAGCATAACTATTATCTAAAAAAATTGTTTGCAGGCTGATGTGAATATATTGGTGTACTGAAATACTTGACTGTAACGTAGCTACATTCAGGTAATGTTGGTTCCTTCAATATACTAAACCGCGTTATTTGTTATTTTGCACTGTTCCATTGTACATAGAGGTATTAAGCGATTTTTCGTGATTATTCGATAGCAGTTTTGTAAACATCGTTTATTATTATTTTTTATTAACTCTGGGTGAGTAACAATTGCTACTGTATTACTTCAATTTATTATATATATAATTTTAGAGTAGGCGATGGTCATAATCTGAGTTCAGAATTCGATAGAACATAGATTTATACATTGCAATCGTGTTTTGATCGATTTATTTAACAGTTTCCTAATATAAATATTAATTACGACATGTTTGGTCAAAACAAGTGCAATGTTATAAGAACAAACATCTCTCTGCAAATAAAAATCAACAGATCAGTCTACTTCATTAACAGAGGGTGTCAGCACATGCAAGTAATTTTAACAAGGCTAATTAACTTCATATTTGCAGGGTTTTTCGTGTTGATCACATGCATAAAAATTTTGGTGTACCGAAACTGTGTCTTCTTTAACACTTTCTACATTTATCAGAATAGTCTCGATTTTATAGTCTATTTAGTTTCGTGACAGTATTGCTCTGTATTATGGTAAGAAATTATTCTGGAAAACATTGTTATTATATTTCCCATAAGAGACCTTATCTTATGTGTTCTGAGTGTAATATAAATGTGTTTATGTTATTGGTAATGTGTTTAATTATATATAAATTTTAAAAAAATATTTCCTCCTTACTTTAGTATCTTATATTTTTTCTTTCAATATAATATTATGCGTTTGTTAGATTATGAGCTCTGTCTCGGGTCTAGGTATCGTTCGAAATCTCGGTATATATGCTGGTGATTTATGCTTTCATTCCTTTCCTTTTTTGTTACTGTATATAATTTATTAAACATTTAATACTTTGTATTTATGGCTCATTGTAATACTTATTTCTTATCTTGAAAAAGTCTTTCTTTTATTTGATTCAGTAATTTAGAAAATTGATAATATTAACAAACTCTAGTATTAAACTGGTATTCATTTTCAAACTGTATATTATATATATATATTACCGAATAAAACAAATTACTTTTAAAAAGCTATATGGTATATTAAAATCAAACTCTTAATTCAATAATTATAAACAAAGACAATCTAAATAAACAAATAAACTACTTCATATTACATGAATATTGTCAAATACCTGTCTTTTAAAATTCAAATTTCCAAATTATTTTATTGATTACCCTTATTGATCTAAGTATGATCGAATATGTTACTAAAAAGGTTAATAACCGAACTATTACTGGTTTAAACAATATATTCATATTATGTAAATCGTAAGTAACACCTAAAAGTCACTATAATACAATTATAAATTTATATTTAACATCATCAAAACTTCATCTTTCCCTTCTTATTGGCTGTTTATCCTTTTTCTTTATCCTTCCCCCTTTTATGGTTCCATATAAGTTGTCAACATATCCTTTGCACATGCGTATATGGCTTATAGGCGTGCTAGTATTTAAAATTGTACTTTCTTTTAACACTATTAACTGGAAATTATTTTTAATGTTCACTTATCAACACTGTTTTTAAATTGTTTAATTACTTTTATCAATTTATTTATGGTAAGTAATATATAGATAAAATCAGAAATGTTTTCCGATCACGTGATCACTGTCGTGTGAAATAACATGTCGACAGGAAATGAGGATGTCAAATTAAATACTATATAAATATAGTATTTAATTTGAATGCGGTCAGATGCGATAATGTACTATATACCTAACCTGTAAATCTGTCAATAACAAATGTAAAAGCTGCCTACGTAGGTTACCTAAGTGTAAACTTACAAGGATGATGAAATAAATATGATAAATTAGCTATTAGAAGAATAACAAATAGCAGCGACAAAATACAAGGAATATAACAATATCGGAACTGTAGAAAACACAAACTTCATAAGTCAAAACACTATTTTATTTGAATTATGCGTGGCACATATGTGCATAATACACATGCTCTGCATACGTCTGTTACTATTTCTTCACGCTTTCTTGACAAGACATAGCGAGTAACTTTATTAGAAAAACGTTTGTGTCCTTTATTTCTTCAACACGTGACTACCGATGAATTAGACAAATGCAGCGTTATTGATACACCAGCAAACTTTGGTGGTTCCAACAATATATGTTTTGATCTTTGTCGATGTCGCTTACAGCCTTTAAGTTTTTTAGTAACTTCTTCTTTTGTTTATTATTTTCTATTTTTTAGCATGAACCTTTAAAAGTGCTTTCCACTGAATCAAAGAAAAATTTTTTTAAATAAGAAAAAAAGTATTACAATGAGTCATAAATACATATTACGTATTTGATTGTTTAATAAATTATATACAATAACAGAAAAGGAAAGGATTTTATTTCTGTTGGAATGCAGGCATAAATAGCATACATACCGAGATTTTGCACGATACCTAGGCCCGAAACAGAGCTCGTAATCTAACAAATATACATACATATTACTGTATTAAAAGAAAAAAATATAAGATACTAAAATAGGAAACATTTTTTTTAAAATTTATGTGTATATATATTATAGTTAAACACATTACCAATAACATAAACGCATTTACATTACACACATCGACTGCTTCTTTTGTGTTGATATCGCTGAGCCCTGGAAAGGGCTATTCTCTAGATAAGCTTTCGGCAATCTCATTGTTGCCATTCTTAAGTCGTTGCTACTGTTACGCTCCGCATATATATAATAATTTTTTATGTCATGTTTCTTAAGTTAAGTTATTAATTATTATGTATTTTGACCTTTTTGTGATATATACAAATGCAGGAATCTTTTGTATTCGTCACGTATGGTCAGGCTGTAATAAAGCAACCTCTGCTGCGCCGTTTTCTAGGAAGCCGAATATTGGTATTTTTCCATTGACACAGTTAGTATTATTTGTATTGATATCTAAATGCAATTAGAGATTCAAATATTAATCCTTCTGTTTTTCACACAGAATACATGTCTATTATTCTGTCTAGATATCTATCTGCTAGGTGCTTATATTGAAATTAATATCAGAATTTTAATTTACGCCAATATCTAGTGTACCTATTCTCTTTTGCTATTGGTTGTTTCAAATATGACCAGTATCCTACCCCTTCAGCTACGGGGTCGTTCTCTTAAAAGCCTCGGCTCGTAAGAAAACAGAGAAGCTTCTTCTCCGGACATCGCCAATGCTACACGCATCCCTTCGACGTGTTCGTGAAGTTGTTTTCCCGCGCAATTAGTGTCCATGTGTTTATTTTGCGACGAAAAAATATACATAACATCCTGGCCCTGAATATACACACACGAACCGCAAGTACTTTACGTATCGTCCGATACATATTTTAATCAACCCTTTATATATTTTATTACACAGCTTTATATCTCTAGATATACTTTTATTACAGCTTTACTATTACGCTTATCTTGTTTTATTTGTTGCTCTGGATCTTATTAATTGTCTTTATTTAATATACTCAAGCTTTAAGAATTAATTTAACTTAGTGAATAAAATTTTAAGGGCAATCCTGTTGTTTTATTTCCACTAATAATCTTTCTTTCAGTTTGGCACACGTCCTGGACTTTTGATGCTCATTGTACACAATTATTAATTATTAACTCCTTACATTCAATTTTTTCTTTTTTATTTGCATTTATTACAGCGCTTCAGCTAGCCGGACACGCGCTCATAATAAATTTACTAACCATCACGTGCAAATAAATAAACATTTTCTATTAGATAATATCTTTATTATTATTTAGTTGTATTAATTGAGGGACATTTAACCCCTTAACACTAACACATAACACACACTATTAAAACAAGTAGGAGGTAATACTACTACTGTCGTTTTTTAGGTGATACTGCGTGGGGACAGTGTTTGTAGATTGGTGTAGGGTGGGAATGGAGGGGGATCACTATGTACTATATGGACGTGGTGTTATATTTGCGAGTGTCTTGTGTGCTTTTGTCCTCGTGTTTGTATTTTGATAAAGCATTTATTCATGTACTGTGTAGTCTGTCCATCATCTTTTTATTCAAACTGTCTGTTCTTTACCCTATTTCGATTGCTTCTGATTAATTGATCTCGAAAAAGAGGCAGTTTATGAAATACCATGCGATCGTGCATACATAGGACAATTGAATCGCAGAATAAGTCCCCGCAGGGAAGAGTATAAGAACACGATGGCACGTAGACTTATACTCATCGTTGTTTGAACATGCACTGTATACAAGCCATCATATCAACATTAATGGAACGAAAATAATATCCAGCCTCGAATATTTTAACGCAAAAATAATCAGAAAAGCAATCTATATAGAGGGCAGATCAAACAGTTTGAATAAAAAGGATGGTGACCGAAACTACCCGATACATGGAAAAATGTTTTATCAAAATGCAAAGACAAAGATAAAAGCACACAAGACAACCGCGAATGCAACATCATGCTCACCGCACATAGTGACTCCACCCACGGCAACTGACCGTCTATGGGCTGTAGCGGGGACTAATTCTGGCGCGACTATGGACGATTGACGCTCGATGCCGGTACGGCTTGTAGCCGCTTTGCTACAATCACGTCATTTCTCATTGTGCGGTACTCTGCTGAATACTACACGTGGCTCTGTTAACGTTGCTTTCCATGTGTGTGGATATCGTTGGGAACCGCCCTTTCATTTATACTATTTGATCTCTTCTCTACTTCAGTAACTTCTCGTACGACTCAAATCTACAAGTGAAAAGCTTTTGATACGATGACATTTTAAACGATACGATTATAGTGGATATTGTAAATGGAATACCGAAAATCAAAGAGCACAAAATAATGATATCAATATATTCAGCCACCTACGAAATAAGAGTTTATGTTTAGAAGAAAGTTGAAAGTGATCTGATGTATGGGAGTGTGATGACTTAATGAATCAAGATAGAATTAGAATCATTGCTGGCGAAAACAATGGTTCAAGTAGTCGACCAAAAATACTTTGTCCAGAAAACCGTATTACATTAACTGCAAGGAGGCAGAAGAGGAGGAATGGATGAGTGTGAGATGTTTGCTACAGAATTATTTTGGAAGCTTCTATACTACAGACTTTAGAACAGGTGAAGCAAAACCAAATGTCACACCACGAAGATCTTGCAGCAGATTGAGCATTGAAAGATTCAAACTCGGGGCGACCAATGTCAAATAAGGTTTCAGAGTGAAGAATAGCTTTGAAATATTATTGATCACAATAGAACTCCTTGATCGTTGAATAGAGTGTTTTAAAATTTGAAAAAGCCCTGATGGAAAGAAGTGGGTTAAACAAATTGTTGTAACAAGGGCAACAAGTAATCCGTGAATGTCGTACTGGTATGACTGGAGGACATATTGGTGTCAACAAGTATCTAGGAGAAGACAGCGAACGTTTCTAGTGATTGAGATTCGGCAAAATTTTCCTAAATTTTGCCGAAACTGTACAGGTTGTGCAGCAATGTTCTGTAGGCATACCAGCATCACAATGGATATTTTCCAACAATTTCTGAAGACTCGGTACGATCAGGTAGTCAATATTTTTGGATTTCAAGTGGATGAGAAGGTTTGGCTGTACAATCTAAGCCGATGAAATAGACACAGCTTCAAGTTAAAAAAACTTCGAGAAAACTTATCTCTATAAGTTTTCGCTGTCGATAAACTACAATGAAACTGATTTACAGTCTCATAGAGACGAACAGTTTTAAGATGGGGGTAGTGTCGCAAAACGTTTAGCAGATAATGTATGCAACGTACGAGAAAACAATAGGATCAATATTAGCCACATAAGTAATCAATATTATTTGTATTGGTGTTATTCGTATTATTAATTCCATTTGTATGCGCTATAATAAATTATTACAAAAGTTTTTTATTATTTCAACGTTCTATTTTATTGCCGTCCAGCAAACAGGCAACGATAGAAGTATGTATGCATGTACATATACGAGAATAGTCTGAAAAGCTTACGACCTCAACGTGAAGATGATAGCACTCATCAATAAAAGCTAGGGAATGTAGTTGTGTATCTATTGTCAGGTACTCACTAAAGTTTCAGCCATTTTGGACACGCAGTTGTTATTTGACAGTCGTTTGAGTGAGTCGATGTGAGTGTCGAGTATCGAGCTGTCATTAAATATTTGTTTTTGAAAGGCAATACGCCTACGCAAATCAAAGATGAATTGGACTCTGTGTACGGGGACCCTGCACCATCATTTACCAGAGTGAAATTTTGGGCAGCTGAATTTAAACTTGGCCTTAAGAGCTTGGGAGACGATGAACGTTCGGGACGTCCAAAAACTGCAACTACTGACGATAACATCGCTAAAGTTCACCAATTGGTACTAGACGACCGTCGAATTAAAGTGAGAGAGATAGCAAAAACTATGAATATGTCCAAAGAATATGTTTGTCACGTGTTAAATCAAGATTTAGGCATGAGAAAGCTGTCCGCGCGTTGGGTGCCGCGTTTATTAACGTTAGACGAAAAACGTGTTCGAATGAACATTTGCGGCACTCTGTTGACGTAGTTTAGACACAATAAATCCGAGTTTTGGTGCCGATTAATTAGTGTAGATGAAACTTGGATATACCATTATACGCACGAAACAAAAATACAGTCAAAACAGAGGACTGCAAAGGGGGAATCGGCTCCAGAAAAAAAAGCAAAAATTGTTTTTTCGGCTGGGAAAGTGATGGCAACTGTTTTTTGGGATAGTCATGGAGTTATCTTAATCGATTATCTTCAAAAAGGAAAAACTATTACAGGAGCATACTACGCATCATTACCTGAAAAGCTGAAGGCAGAAATTGTGGAAAAACGGCCACGTTTGCAGAAAAAGAAAATCCTGTTTCACCAAGACAACGCGCCATCTCACGCCATGGCGAAAATCCATGAATTACGGTTTGAACTGCTTGATCATCCACCTAACTCGCTAGGTCTAGCCTCAAGCGACTTTTTTTGTTCCCCCATCTACAAATTGCGCTCGGAGGATAGAGATTTTCCGCAAATGAGGAGGTAATCACCTTCGTGAACAATTATTTAGCAGTGAAAAACGCCAAGTACTATTTGAACGGGTTAAAGAGCATCGCTGGGAGAAGTGTATAGTGTTACAATGAGACTATGTAGAAAAATAAATATAAATTTTAAGAAAAAATGTCTTGTATCTTTGTTAGGTCGGAAACTTTTCAGACCACCCTTGTATGTATACGCATACATACAAATACACTTAACATAAAAAAGAAAACTCATACCAATCAACTAAAAGGTATTCCAATAGGGCTCTTCTGTAAAATGTTTGACCTAACTCAAGGAACCAGAAATGTTTTTATTAATCTAGTAATATGAAAGGGAAGAACAAAATCAACATAAACAGCAATATATAAAAATAAATGTTAAATGTTCGAATAAAGGAATACCACAAACTCTAATGAGAAAGCTAGAAAGCCCATCATAACCAGAAGTTAGATTGAGATCCAATATTACTGCTCGAATATAACAGTTTGTATAAGTACTTACAGGGTAATATGTACGAAAAAATATTTGCAAGGTCATCTGAAATTCCTTTTGGAGTTTATCATTTACTCACCATCTACAAGCATGGATCTAGGAATTCGCGTGTAATTGTTTCAATTATACATTTACAAAACCTAGTATTATCAGACACAAGGACTTAATATTCGCAATACCTGACTTTAATTTCATATTTAGCTAATGACTTTAACTCATTATGCGATGAAAATAGCTTTTGCTTTTTATTTCTTATAATTATACTCTTAATTTTACCAAGTGCTTAATTTTAGCGTCACACCACAGATGTTAATTGCGACTAAATTATCTAAATCTTGCCATATAACGCAGATTTTATGCCAATAGTAATAATACATAATTGATTATTCACGCTCTCTCCTCGAAAATTATACTGGAGAAGTAACTCTATGTACGTAGGTTGCTTTAAAAATTTTGCGATCAATACATAAAAAATCAAATATTTTAACCAATTATGTTATTATTGTTTTTCAAAATATTCGCCTTTATGATCTATGCACTTCTGCATTCCGTGGAACCAGTTCTCATAACGTTGAGCCCATTGTGCTTCAGTCACCTCAGATACGAAGTTTTCGTAGGCTTCCGCAGTCGCTTAAATTTCAGTTCACACATTTTGCATTTGGCTTTCATGTATGGAAATAAAAAGAAGTCACAATGTGCCAGATCGGGGCTATAAGGCGAATAAGTCATCAATTCCGTTGGTAAAGCGGCTAAAAGCTCTAAAGCCTAGTATGCGTTGTGACGGTGCGATGTCTTGATGCAGAATGATTTCTCCTCTTGATAGTTTCTCGCGCACTTTTTGGAACACGGTTGGCAAACAAATGGTTGTATACCATACATCATTGACTGTACGACGATCTTCTAGCGGAATAGTAGCAAAATGATTCGAAAAAAGAAACCACCATTTTTTTGCCAGATCTTCGTCTGGGTCTCATTTTCGAGGATTTCTCCTGACCCGGTGAACTGATTGTTACTTGCTTTCTGGCTCGTAACAATAAATCCAACTTCCATCACCCGTAACGATATCATACACTTATTTTGCTCGACCTCGGTTGAATTTTTTAAATATTTTTTGCACCAATCCATACGCGCTTTATTTGAACTTCTGTTAAGTTGTATAGTACCAATCAGCGTAAAGCTTTCTGACGTCAAGAAAATCAGACAGGACAGTTCTGATTTGGGTCATACCTATACCCAATGATACTCGAATATTTCTGTATGTGCAGTGGTTGTCTGTCGTTATCATACGATGCTCGTCTTTCAGCGAAAGACATCTATGCTAGAACTCTTTGTACAACCGTTCAACAGTCGCCAAGGATGGTGCTTCATCGCCAATCAATCGCTTTATTTTTTGCAAACACTCTTGTTGATTGAGACCGTGTTTAAAATTGTAGAAAATCAGGGCTCGAAAATTTTCTTGTGTTAATTCCATTCTTCACAATACTCACTCCACTTAAAAAAATACTAAAAAGAAGCAACAGCATATGCTAGCAAATCGTAAATGCTATTCGGACTAAAAAAATCTCAGAGAATACGATAAAAATATTTCCGACAGCGCCCTCTTACGGAAAGTAGCTGAACCGCAAAACTTTTAAAGCAACCTACGTATACTAATGTCGATCATGAAGATTTGTAAATCTAAATCCCGTAGCCTACCGTCACTATGTTATATAATTTCATCGGGTTTTACGCACAATATATGCAGTATAGAACTGTCTTGATTGCATTAAAAGTTGTTTTATTAGGGTTTAAAAATGTATGTTGTATATTTAATAATGTAATTTTGTCAAACTATTGTGCAAGCACATAAAATTTATGGAAAAAATTAGAGCGACGTATTTCTTTTGCATCGATAAACAATTATTGTAGTATTTTTGAACATCTAAATTTGAGATAAAAGAAATAAAAATGTAAAAGATTTACCACTTAAACTTACTCCTTTTTCCATTTATCCACTTCAACTTGTAGCTCTTCTCGTTCTTTGTTATATCGTGCGAAATTTTCTTCATTTTCTTCTAAAAGGTGGCGATTTTCTTCACTTAGCTGACGGTATCCAAAAAGAAATGTTATTATTGAAATTTTATGCTTCTATGTTTATAATAAAAGAAATGTTGATCGTTAATTTTAACTATTATTCATGAAGAAAGAAGTTATAGGTATTGATTGCAAATACTGGTTTTTATGAACAAAAACAGGGAACTGCAATGGGCAATTGTCTTTCTCCATTCATAGCGGACTTATTCACTAGTAACTTTGAAACTTAATTAAAACCTAAGGCTAAATATTTTCCAAGAATCTGGATTAGGTATGTTGATGATATTTTCGCGGTTATGATTCGGAGATAATCAATGGTTTAATTAGGAAGGCCAACATAAGAAAAACAATCCGGGATACCACATGTCTGTTACCTCAAAGCAATCGGGACAAGCAGTTTGTATGTTTACTTTTCCACCGTTTGACGGAAAATTTAAATAGTGTCTTTAAAGAGCGCGGTTTCCAAGTTACTTTTCGGTCCACTAGCTCCATAAAATCCCTTTTAGGAAATGCAAAAGACAAAGTCGAGGATAACAAGAAATCGGGAATATATAGCATTAAATGTTTAGATTGTAGTAAACAATACATTGGCCAAACAAAACGATCAATAGAAACCGGGTATAAAGAACATATCGCGCATATAAAATTCAACCGGCCGGAAAAATCGAGTTTAGCAAAGCATATGTTGGATTGCAATCATAGTGTTAACGCCGATTGCTTGCATTTGATTAAGAACGTGTGTAATTATCGCGAATTAGATACGTATGAAAGTATGTACATTTTGAAGAATAAAGGCCATGTGTTAATCATTGACTCAGGACCTAATAACTCTTCTCTCTTCGGTCTGCTAAATGACAGAAAAGGGACAGTGCAATAAGGTATTTATCTCTTATGTCCCTGTTCCTCTTTTTTAATGTCATTCATCTTAGTTTAAGTAAAATAATTTTAAAAATCATGTGAAACGATTATACAGTGTACGTTTTGGCTTTCAGCGGTACGGATCGCGTGCGGAATTTTGTTTTCGTACGGGTATTTTTACCGTTGTTATCCAAGTGCGACACTGTTTAATTATTTGCTGACGACGACAACTTAGTTGTCGAAATACGTATACAGAAAACGAAAATTAATGTGGCAAGGGGTTATATATCAACCTTCAGTGATCAAGTGAATCAACCACACGCTCCATTAAAATTACCTACTTTACTGGTTGTTAAATTTGCTATTTGCAGAAACGAATATAATTTACTTTTTCTTGTAAGCATATCTTTAATATTTATGTTGTTTTACGTTAAACAATTTCATTAAAAATTGAATAGGAAACAGTGCAATTTTATCAAAAAGTATAGAATTATCAAAATACCCGAACGTTGCAAGGACCATTCAAATATTAATAACATCGTGTTTACGACGCGACGTTTGGTGTTATTAACGAACGATTCTTTGTGAGTTAATCGCAGCTTTTCACTACAGTAAAATGATGAAAAAATGCTGGAAGGGGTTTTCCTCTTTTATGATTATCACACTTCCTTCTTTAAAAGCTAGTTTATTTTTTGCACATCATTTTATCCTCACCTATAATTGAGATAAATATTCTGTGAATCATCTTGCCATAAATGTTAAAATATTTGTTGTATATGTTACAATATTAATAAGAGGTGACTTGAGTTTTCTTGGTAATTAGGTTCTGGCGTCGTGGTCAGTGAGGCGGAAGTGCGCGGAAGTTAATGCTGTCAAATCTTTAGGGGCATTTGTCAAAGAAGGAAAAGGTCGCAAATTGAGAATTCATTCTGTTTGATTGAAGAAGGTCTGATACTCTTCGTATGTGAGCTGTTTTCTGCAATTCTGTTTAAATAGTGTTTTACACGTTTAATTGCTTTCCATAATCCACCAAATGTGGTGACCATGGTGGCATATAATGCCATTTTATTTATTCGTCGACTGCGATTTATTTTATCCAACCATTCTTTGTAACTAATTCAGCCATTTGCCAAAGGTCTTTGTTGGCTTTTATAAAATTTGTGGCGTTACCAGAAAATATATCCAAACATTTCCCTCTTCTCGCCAAAAATCGTTTCAATATTGCAATAAAAGCATCCGCAGTTAAGTTCCAATTCCAAATGTACTGCATGAGTAGTAAAGATGTGAATGAAGTCTTTCTTTTCTGTGACCGTCCTTTATTATATGTAATATAATATTTATTACATTGATCCACAATAGTCAACATCTATTTTTAGAAAAGGCCATTTTTTAGTCTCTTTCTTTTGATATTGGATTTTTAATTTTTGGTTTATGTCTAAGACAAACACAATTTCTGAGAATAGATTTTATTTCCCTTTGTCATCCCATTCAGTGGAAAATATTTATTTCTTATTGATGCCATAACAGTTAGAGATCCTGCATGGGACATTTGTATACGTTCATATCAAACTGTCAAGTTTGTAAAAGGATGCTTTACTAGTAGGATATTCGGATCTTTTTGATTGTAACTAATATTTGCAAAACTTAATTTGCTGCCCACCCTGAAGAAAATTGTTTAAAAATTGATTTAGTTTCAAAATCCTGCTATTTCTAATTGATTAATCCTTGTATATTTCCACTTGCTCTTCATGTAATAAAGAATTTTGTTTCTGTTAATGTTTTTTATAATTTCTTGATTGATAATTGTACAAAAAAGCCTGCTTTCAAACAATTGAAACAAAGTTTTAGTGTTTTGACTTCTTTGCACTTGTCATTCATTGTAAAATTCAAAAATTTCTTCCACGTAAACAATTTGTGTACCTCTGTGCATAAATGACACTAATTGTCGGTAAGAGCAAATGAATGCACCCCTTTATACATTAACTCTTACATGTTTGTACGAGTTTCAACTGTGCTATTATTTTATCTATTGTTTCCAATAAATTATATTTTTTCTGCAAAAACTTCATCATCTCCTTGAATGTTGCTAAACTTTTGCTCCTTGCAGAAAATGCTTACCACCCTCTCTCCTTGTTACAGGACGCAATTTTATTGAAAACATATAAACTAACAAGGTATCCCATTTTTCAACCGATTGCCCCATTGACTCTAAAGATGGTAAATTTTTATTAATTGTATCCAAAAACTGTCTCAAATGCATATAATTTTCCTTTAAAATAGGTATATGATTTTGTATTATTAATTTATTGTTTTCGAATCTTACCTTTAATAGTGACCACGCTCTCGGATAATTTTGAAACGTTATTGCTATTGTCGATACAACTTGTAAAGCATCTTTCAATAAACTTGACTTTAAATAATAACACTTTTGAACATAACTTAAGATAGCGTTGGTATGAATTAGTGAAGTATAAGTATCACAAAATGTATGTATTTTCATCGTAAGCACCACTGAATATCTGCAGACTAATCAGAGGTAATTTTATTTGTATTTTTCTTAAATTTCATTTGCTTGTGTGTATAGTTTAAGGAAATTTTGATGGAGCCTGTGGTTGATTCACTTGATCACTGAAGGTACATTCTGGTTCTCAACGGTACGGATCGCGTACGGAGTTTGTTTTCGTAAGGGTATTTTTCGCCGTAGTTTTCCAGGTGCGACACTTTTTAATTATCTGCTGATGATGACAACTTAGTTGTCGAAATACGTATACAAAATACGAAAATTAATATGGCAAGGGGTTATATATCAACCTTCAGTGATCAAATGTATAGTTTAAAATAATTTTCCTTCAAACTTTGTCTTTCAATTTCTTGTTTGTCTTTCAATTTCTGATATTAAATTGTATTAAATTCTTCAAAATAATCATCTAATTTTCTTTGCCTTAGACAGAATTCTGAGTAACTTGTTGCATCAACGACCCCATGAATGTGTCAGATTTTATTCATTTTGCTTTGACTCTAGCTTTTTTGCACTAATTTGTCCATAATTTAATTTTATTTAAAGGCTCACCTTTTGCCCAGACCGTACTCGTAATTTTCAATATTCGCTTCATTTTTCACTACTTTGCAGCTGTGTGCTCGTCCTTGATGTTTACCGCTATTACTTGCTCCTTCTATACTTGCTTATGTGCCGTAATTGGAAATTGTAACATTGAATTTTATTAATATTTTTAATTTATTCACATTGAGATTTCACTAACACCTTTAATTATTATTCTTTTGATCACTGTATCTTTTAAGGTAATTTTGAAGGATCGATTAACTTAATCACTTAAGGTTGATATATAACTCCTTTCCACCTTTCCACACTGCGTGTGCGTTTTGGCTTTCAACGGTACAGATTGTGTACGGAATTTGTTTCGTGCGGATTTTTGCCGTAGTTTACCAGGTGCGACACTGTTTAATTATCTGCTGATGATGACAACTTAGTTATCGAAATACGTATACAGAACACGAAAATTAAAGGGTTTATATATCAACCTTAAGTGATTAACTGTATTTTTGCTTGCCCTAAATGTCCTATTTCGATTGCCCTAAATGTCCTATTTCGATTGGAGCATAAATGTTTTGTTTAAATAATGATAATATATTATACTTTACTTGAAACTATAACTGTAATGCTATTATTTTTTTTAATAATAGCTAAGCCAAGCAAGACTTATTTCGTTAATTACAGAATATTCATTCTCTATGCAGGGTAGCAGATACAATGATTGGGACTTTAGCGGAATTCATTTGCTAATGGATTTCCTATAAAATAATATCTCATCTATAAGAAGCAATAGAATTCAGGTAATTGTAGTGATAATTTGAAAACTTTTCTGATAACGTTTATACATGGATAGAATTATGAAATAATTTAATAAATGATAAATGTAAATATAATGGTGATCGTATTGAGAAATTAAATGTTTTCCGCAATAATAATCATAAGTAGTTTCTTTCTTGAAATATGTATTTGCCTTACCTTTCCGCAAATAATTTTTAAGTGACTTAATTCTTGAACTACACTGGAATACTTTAAACGTACATCTTGCTGTTGATCTAGTGTCTTTTTATAGAGATCCTCCATTTTTTTGAGTTGTCTTTGGAGCATGCCAATGAGAACATCTCTATTAGATACTGTTTGTTGAGACTCCTTAAGCAAGCGTACGTAATGCTCCGACCTATCGTCATTTTGAGATGAGGATGACTTACTATCGCTCTTTGTGTAAGATGTCGAATTCTGAAAAATCAATTATTTCCTTAGTAAAACCTGTGATATTATATTATAGATCTTCGAATTTTTTTAATACTTGAAAATTATTATTTTCTGCTATTGCATCGTTAATTAAATTCACAGAAATTAATTAAAAATTTCTGCGTCAGAGAAGGACTCGAACCTCTATCTGCCGTTTTCTAGACGGCTGCCTTACCAATTAGGCCACTGGGCAGTGTAACTTCGAGTTCTTTAAAATGCCATAAATCGCATTATTTAACAGATCTGTTATGATTAATGAAAATTATTATTTTCTCCTCTTCCATCGTTAGTTAAATTAACAGAAATTAATTAAAAATTTCTGCGCCGGAGAAGGACTCGACCCTAACCACGTACACTGCCCGGTGGCCTAAATGGTAAGGCAGCCGTCTAGAAAACGGCAGATAGAGGTTCAAGTTCTTCTCCGGTGCAGAAATCTTTAATTTCTATGAATTTAATTAACGATGGAAGAGCAGAAAATAATAACTTTCATTAATTTCCCATCGTAAAGTACTTAATTATATATTTATATATCATTATTAACATTCTTTAATACTTATTCGTTGCATTATCATTATATTATGGAGTATGTTTTTGACTAAAATGCAATAACGAAAATGAATTTGTTAAAACGCTTATTGGTTGGTAAATTTTAGCTTTACCAGAAACAGTGGAGAGTATTAATATCTTCTATCTAGTGGAACTTATTAAAAAATTGGAAATATCAAAACTTCTACTAAAAAATTTGTGCAATATCATTTTTTTTTAATTTTATTCAACACTCAATTTTTATCAGACATAATACATAAATTAATTAATAATTGCATAATTTACGATTGTTTATTGATAACTGATAGTTTGATAATAAGAATCCAATCTAACAAATTTTTGTTTCTATCATAATAAGATTCTTAGAGAGAACTTTGAACTCAGACATATGAGCTTCACCAGGATTACATCAAAAACAAAAAAAAATAAATATTGGTTACAATATATATATATATATATATATATATATATATATATATATATATATATATATATATATACAAGGAGAATGAATATATATATATATATATATATATATATATATATATATATATATATATATTCCAAAGTGGCTTATATGGATTCACGCTGTTTTTGCTAACCGTTGTGGAGGTTCATAAAAGTGTTCTACAAAAACTTGCATACGATATACTCAAAAGAATTGTTTTAAGCGACAATACAGTTTAAATACGTGTTGATGAAATGGATTACGATGTGAAAAATTTATTGTTGAATTGTTTGCAAACAAACCATTTTGCTATTCAACTGAACGAGCTAACTTTACCTGATAATGTATTATTATTCTTTTTGTTATTGACCAAAAAATATATGAATTGTTTGCGAGAACTTTAAAATCACACTGAAAGTGAATCAATATTGAATATTTTACGATTACTTCATGGAAAAGAGATCTCTTTATTAAATACAATATTAGCTGCAGTAAATGGAGCACCATGGGGATTTTACAAGTCTTTTGAAAAAAAGATATCCGGAGTGTTTACGATTCACTGCGTCATTCATTGATAACATTTAGTAGCTAGAAATCTACTACATTGAAAGAATCTTTTTAATTCGTTAGAACGGCAACAAACAGGATTCCAAACGTTGAAAATAGGAAAATGACGAGTATGTTTATCGATTACTTCTTCACTTCGACATACATTGGCTGTTGAAAAACTTGTGTTTGATGAGATTTCTTTCACTTTTTGAGACCGTTATAGAATTTTTTAATACTACTGAGAGATTCCATTTTGAAAAGAACTTTTATTAATTGAAAGCCAGATATTGCCTACTTAACAGATTTTACAAGGTGACAGTTAGAATTAGAAAAAACGAAATCCATCATTGCAGCTTTTCTTGCGAGAGTTAATTCAATTAAATAAAATATTGGAAAGCGCGAATTTTCTCACCTCCTGAACTTATCATTAACAAATGTCCAGAACGATAATATTTTGGACTACGTTCAACATTTAAACGACCTTTACACAGATTTCAAAATAAGGTTTGAGGATGTTTTGGCTATGGAAATACCACAGTAGATTATCTATTGCTTATCCTTCATTATCGACTATTCCAAGAAAGTGTGTAATAACTTTTTCATTTTCATACTTCGTGGAAAGGGGTTTTATCGCAATCACTAGTCTCCTTACAAAAGAAATCAATTGCAAAACACTGGCCGCCAAGATCTGGTGCTATAAATAACTATACTAAAGTCAAATATTAATCAAAGCATCAAGTTCCTCCCTTCCATTAACAGCTTTATTTTCATATTATCTATGTATATTTTGAACTTATTTAATTTTAGTGTGTTAATTTTATTTTATGATTTGTTTCGTCAAAAATCCAAATATTCACTTACATTTTGTGTAATTTTTTCAGTTATACACTTTTTAAAACTCTATTCAATCAATAAAAATATATACAACAATCTTCAGGACTATGTATATAGTATCGACAGATTTTTGGGTACTTCTAACATATTTGTAAATGCCACATAGTTGTGTACGTATGCACATATATTTTTTAATATCGGTGACAAGCGAGGGCTGTTCTGAAACATTTTAGTTGCAAAAAATTATAGGATTTTTGAAGCAAATAATTTTTTCATTTTTCGAATTAATCCTTTTTAACTAAAATTCCCTTGTTTATTCTTTAAATATGCTTCTATAAATATGTTTGTTTTAGTAACTTATCAAAAATTCAGCAATCGCCACAATTGGCGTCAGGAAATTCCTCATCATGTAACAAACTTTTAATCGAGGGAAACCGTTAAAGACAAGATCTGAACCGTATGGTAGATGACTACAAGTTAAACTCAGGAATCATGTAAAATCGATTGTTTTCCAGCTATGTGTGTAATCGCATTGTTACGGTGTAATGACATGCCACGTTAAACAATACTTAGCTGCACTACACATTTTTTCAAGACTTGAAGAAGGTAAAATTTTGTATACAAATCAACATTTACATAAAATCTACTATAGGTAACCCAGTTCTTAGTTATTCTAGAACCTCTATGAGTGATATTCAAATTTTTCTTAATTAGTGTTTCTATGGCAATTATATTTTCAGCAACAATAATTATGGTAGGTCATCCAGGTATTGGTTCATCTTCTAATCTACACCTAAATTTTCAAGACATAAACCCCGTTCGGAATTGTAGAAAATCATAGCCCGAAAAACATTCTACCGAATGCTATTTACTGCTTATTAAAAAACATAAAATTCGCAACAATAAAAAATATGTTTGTATCATATATACTCTAACTTTAATGAAATAAAATTGCAATTGCAAACTGCAAACATTTTTTTGTCAGAATCCATTGCCTACTATTAGAATTTTTAAAACATTCTTCATACTCATGTTCAGAAGTGAAGTCACAAACGGAAAATTTTTGCAATAGTTTTTACTCGTTCAGTTAATTTTAATAAAAAGCGTAAGGCAAATTTTACGCTCCCCAAAGAAAAAACAATTGCAAAACCGCAACTAGTAGTCATAAGCAATCTTACGAATGAAGAAAATACTACTGTAATCTTAGCAGAACTTAAGTCACACCATTACTTTTAGTGCAACAATGATGAACAATAATCATATAAAACTGAACGTTACCACATCAGATTATTACAGAACAGTGATGTGTGACCTCAAAAATACTATATTAGAATGGCACACGTATGGGTCGAGTCATCTTAAAAGGCTTACATATCTCATGTAAGGCAGTGGAAATTAAAGCAATGCTGAAAAATAAAAGATATAAATTTATTGAGGTACAACAGCATATTAAGAAAACTAAAGAAGATCTTATAAAACTGCCACTCTACACTCCCACACTTAAAATTGAAGAAGATATTAAAAAGTATATGAGATTGATTTATATAATCAATCTCATATACATCATTGGTAGTGCATTTGCTGGTTTTGAACATTTTTTGAACCGTTCATATCTGCACATTTAACGCAAATCATTGTACGTCTATAAAATGATCTAGTGTGTCCGTAACGTTGGCAGTTTTTACACACTAGGATTAATTTAGTAATTTAGTAATATATGCTACACGAGTGTAAAGGTGGAAACATTGAAAACAACTAAATTAATCCTAGTGTGTAAAAACTGCCAACGTTACGGACACACTAGATCATTTTATAGACGTACAATGATTTGCGTTAAATGTGCAGATATGAACGGTTCAAAAAATGTTCAAAACCAGCAAATGCACTACCAATATATTCTAATTGTGGAGACGCACCTGCAGCAAGCTACAGAGGAAGTGTAATAGCAAAAGAATTGCAGAAAAGACGAGAAGCGGCAACAAATTTAAACAGTACGTCACAAAATTTGACTCATAAAATCGAGAAGGGAAGTATCTTATGCTCAGATAACAAAAGTCCAAAATAGTCGTAAACCTGTAAACGATTCAGCAAATCAACAAAATGAGATAATACGAATGATACAAAATATAATGCAAACAATAAATTATATTTGCGATAGACTAGATAGTCGATAGTCTAGTAGACTAGAGTCGAAGCTAGGCAAACAGGAGCCATTCCTAAAAGAACATTACAATGAATGAATGCAAACAGTATTCTCAATAAACAAAATGAACTCCAAGTCATTTAGATATCAATAAAATTGATGTGTGTCTGATTTCAGAAACTCGCCAAACAAAACAGTCGTATCTCAAAATATTCGGATATAAAGCATTTCATATTATACACCCCGACAATCAAGTTAAAGGCGTCAGTGCAGTGTTAGTTACGGAGAATATTAAGAAGAAAACCACTTACAGGAAGCAAAGATACAATTAACCTTAGTGAGTATTTTAACAAGTATCAAAAAAATACTGTTGGTGCTATATACTGTCTATACTAGACATAACCTAAAGAAAGAAAAATACAAGATCTATTCGAGCATTCTGGAAAGAGATTTATCACGGTTGGAGATATGCAATCTAAACATCTAGAATGGGGGTCAAGACTAACCACCACTAAGGGACATGAGCTAAAAGAGGCAATTAAAGAAATTGGATGTAACTTTCATTCAGGAGGTGGACCAACGTACTGGCCCACTGACTCAAGAAAACTTCCTGATCTAGTGGATTTTTTATTTCGAGAAAAATCTCAACAAATTTTATTGAAACCGAAGACATATTGGATGTTAATTCAGACCACTTGACAGTGGTATTGACACTTTCCGAAACAATCATTAAAAAGGAAGCACATCCAAGCTTAGTAAATAAAACCACTAATTGGGAAGGCTTTAAAAAGTATATACAAGAAAATATGAAATTAAATATACAACTGCAAGCCACATATCAATTGAGAAACCGTTCGCATAACCAAGAGAAACAATTATCCAATGGAAATACGAGCACTAGTTCATAAAAAAGAAAAGCACGAAGAAAATGTCATCGATCAAGATATTCACAAGATAAAACTATTTTAAATAGAAAAGCTCGGGAACTGAAAAGAGAAATTCAAAAAATAAAAGATGAGTCGATTAGGTCATATCTGAGAAAACTAAATCCTGATGAAGAATCGGATTACTCCTTATGGAAAGCCACCAGAAAGATTAAACAAGCAATAATGTCAATTCCTCATTTAGGAGAGATGACAAAGCATGGGCATGAGATAATCAGCAAAAAGCCGAAACATTCCAACCGAATATGAATGAAAATGCCGAACCAATCGATGAAATTCCAACATACATATGAAGAAATAGCACTCGTCACTCCCACAGAAGTGGCTAAAGAAATAAAAGAAAATTGAAATCCAAAAATCCAGGCTTGGACCTCATCACAGGCCAAATATTTAAACAAAATTACCCAAAAAAAGGAATAGTAGAGGTAGATACAGGTACGAATCCTTCTCTAGCGCAGAAATTTTTAAATAATTTCCGTGATTTTAATTAACGATGGCATAGCAGAAAATACATTTTTCATTAATTTCCCGTCGTGAAGAACCGAATTATATGTTTATATATAAGTATCAACATCAAAATAACCTGACTGCGGATTTTAAAAATATTGGACGTGTCTCCGATTTATGACGTATTAAAAGACTCGAAGCTATACTGCTTGGTGGTCTAATTGGTATGGCAGCCGCCCAGCAAACAGTAGTCTTTCTACGGCGCAGAAAATTTTAATTAATTTCCGTGATTTTAATTAATGATGGCATAATAGAAAATAATAATTTTCATATCTTGGTCACACTTTACACACCAAGTTAAGATGGAAAGTGCACGTCAAAAACAAAAAAGAACGGCTAACAGTAAAACATAAAAAATACTATTGGCTACTGGGCAGACATTCACAGCTGTCAATGAATAAAGCCCGATTTATTCAAAAATTCAAATATTAATTTGATACATACACTCCAAAATAAGGTGTTGAGGAACATGGTTAATGCCCCATGGTATATCAGAAATGATGATCTACATAGAGACCTAGGAGTCCCGCCGGTGAAGGAAGAGATCAAAAAAGATGATGAAAAAACATGAGTCAGACTACATGGAAGACTTAAGAGGACAAAACCATTTGAGCATGTACAGCAACAGTGCCTAGGGTGGAGTAATGTGTGTGAACAGGGTGTTAAGTATGGAAGTGTGGAATTTGTCAATGGAAAACTGGAGAACACTGCTGAGTAAACTTGAGATATTAAGCTTGTAATTTTATTCAATGAATATAAATGGTTGGTCTGTTAGGTCAGTTTTAACATAAATAATAAAATAAAGAAAGGGTTGATTTTAATAAATAAATCAATATTTTTTAGAAATCATTTTAACAGTAAAAATGCTTTATTTGGTAACTTACGCAAAATTATAAGAATTTTAATAGAATGTCTAATATGTCCAATTTGTTATAGTTAATTCGTCCTGCATTTCAATGAATCCTATTAAATTAAAATAATAATATTTTCAAAATGTTAAAGTTTTCTGTATCTGTTATTTTCTCTAAAAACCCATTAAACGTCTGATTTGTTAGTTTAGATATATGTAACACGCAGCTTTTTTGCAAATATCCTACAAAATAATTAAGTTTCATTTAATGCACTGAATTCAATATAGATGTTTTCCGGAGAGTATTTGAAAATTTTAAATTAATTTAAAAATATAAATGTGTTTCGGATGAGAATGTTTTGAAAAAGAAACTAAATCGAATTCGGTTTCTAATTGGACGCGTACAATTTTTTAAAGATAAAAATTACAGTACAACATTCATAGTGACATTTTTTGCATTTTGTTGACTTACTTTAACATTTTCTTTGTTTGAATCATTAACAGTTCGAAATACTTCTTTGCCTTCATCATTATTATAGCTGTCATCTGATAACTTTTCGTTGGCTATCAAATCACTAAACGATTCTTCTGTCATTTTAGTGTAACAGCACCATTTTCGTTTGTTTGTTTTTTCGGTATTGTTTGAATCACGCTAATTTTTTTATCGTTCCGAAATATTAAGTACGAATTTCCGCGAAAAAAAGAAAATTAAACAGCGAGCATTTTGCAATATCGGTACATTTATAAGTGCATATTGTTTAACTGTCACTGTATATTTCGATCATTTTGACGGGTCAGTTTCGTAAAAAATCAATCGAAAATGTGTCAGAAATCCTGTGAAAATTCAGCCTTGACGAAGAAGTCGTTCCTCGCCTCAATTCGCCCTAGGTATTTACCGGGCTCAGTTGCTCCTAGTGTGTGGCTAGATGATATTAAGATGTATAATATACACCGTTTGAAGGTACGTATGTATATTTAGATAGTATACATTTAATAGGTTTTTGCACTTCGTAAATTAAAAGTACTGTTTTATTCTCTCGTTTCAGAAATTAAAGTGACATACTGAATTGTTTGGGATTAAAAGTAATTTAATCCTTCCAGTAATACTCAATTGAAAAAATTAGTATAGGACGTATCTGTGAACATATTAATTACTGAAAATAAACAATAATAATTTTATATATATAATATACGAACACAATTATTTCAGTGCAGTTATATTTATATCTACCTTTTTTCATATAATTCTGCATTAAACCGGGTTTGTGTAAGTATGTAAATTGTTTAGAAGTTCTAGCAGTTTTTAGTTTATTATTTATTTAGAATTTGCAGAAATTGTTTTATGTAATTTTAATCAATTTTTAATGAATAGTAAATATATTAAACATGAACATATGTTCATTGAAACCTAAAAAAACTGAGAAAGGGAGTAATAGCAACCAAAATAGATACCGGAATACAATCTCCACCTCATGGAAATGAAAATATAATGAAAATTACATCCAGTAAGGTTTTATATTATAGGGAAAATACAAGTCGGTTCCTTTTTGAATAATTTGTTTAACACTTAATATTCCAGTAAACTTCCACGTAATTTAATAACAAATCTGTTGACAATTGAAGAAGAAAAATCACATTCTGATTAACGACGAAGCTCTCAAACAAATAAAAACCATTCCTGTGGGAACCCATATTATTTCTCGAAAAAAAGACTCGAAAACTAGTGAACTTTATAAATTGATGGGAGTATAGAGATCAACAACAAAACTCAACTAATTTCATTTCTGTGAATTATCAGAGGTAGGAAAACCATAAATCAATTTTTCTTTTACTATGAATTGAAAGAAAGAACGACTGGGGAAGATATCTTTAACCTAATAAATGTCGTATTGAAAGGGATGCAGTGGTATACTTGTACTAGATTTGTACCGATGATGTTTCATCCATGCAGGATAAAAAAAAGCTTTCGTGGCTCATATATAACAAAAAAGAAATCGCAAGTTAAAATGGTCATTGCGTGATTTGCTGCATTTTAGTTCTAAAATCTTAACCTGATGATCTCCCGAAAACGATGAAACGATTTTAACTTGTGAAAGACTTTAAATTGCGTGTAATTGTAATAACTTCAATTACAGAAAATTTAAAGTCTTTCAGAAGTTAAAACTGCTGATCAAGAAAGTTAAAAACTCCCATTTTGATTGGTTGCCAGGTGTAGAGGCTTTTTGAAACAAATTTAAGATTTTGTCGGAAGTGCAAAAGATGGCAGAAAACCTCGCTGTATGATTTTCTAAGTATTTTCCATCAGCTGATTATCAAATGTATGACTGGCTCATCAATCCTTTCGCAAAATGGAACTATACATCTGATATTTGTATGAACAGAAGAAGAAACTTTAATAAACTTAAAAACGATCATAGGCACAAAGCATTTAGCAAAATTTTGGATTTCGCTTTGAAGGCAATATTTTCGATTAGCTACAACAGCCATTAAATATCTGTTGACTTTAGATCGTCGTATCTTTATGAATTAGGTATCTCGGTTCTTATATCGGGTTTTTCAATAAGAACATAACAATTTTGTATTTAAATAAAACAGAATAATTGAGATATTGGGCTGTAATTTATTCCAGGTGCAGTACATATATTACATTTAACTATGGAATTCGATCTCGTTTATATGACTACCGCTGACTACTGCACGTTGCAGCGATCGATTCTTTGGAACCAATTTTTCGCCACTCTTTCGCGCATATCAACCGGAACGTTGGAAATTTCGCGTTCGATATTGTCACCGAGCTCCTCTAACATTGTTAGCTTGTTGGCATAAAACAATGACTTAACGTAACCCTATAAAAAGAAATACAATGGCATTAAATCGCATGAGCGAAACCAGATCATTTCTCGAGATTACACGGTTACCTTTCAATAGACCAATTGTTTGACCAGCTGTGGGCATGTGGCACCATCTTGCTGGAACCACATATCATTGATGTCAAGTCCGTCCAATTCTTGCCAAAAATAGTCTTTCAACGTAGCACGATAGCGAACTCCGTTGATCGTAACATGGTGATCATTATCATAGACGAAAAAATTGGTCCAATCACACCTCAGGCATGAAATCTACGCCACATAATCACTTTTTGTGTTTGTAATCGAGTCTCTTGAAACACATGTGGGTTTGTTGCTGTCCAATAATGCATATATTGCTTATTGATAAAGCCATTAAGCCAAAAATAGACTTCATCACTGAAAATGATTTTTCGATGATATTCAGTTTAACAGAGCCCAATCGGAGAAGTTGCGGCGCTTCAAATGATCAAGAGGCTTCAGTTCTTGGGTTAATTTGATCCTGTAAGGGCGTAAGCCAAGATCTTTACGAAAAATTCGCCTCAATATGGTTTGAGAGATTCGAAATTCCTGAGAACTGAGTGGAATCGTCTGATTTGGTTAATTTTGAATTGAAGTACGGCTGCGACATTTTCGGTACTTCGACCGTTGCGTTGTTTCATTAACACAGGAACATTCAATAGTGAATATTTTGACTCGAATTTATTCACCATAGCACGCACAATCTGTTTGGTGGGGCGATTATTACGATCAAAAATTGGAGTAAATGCTCTTAAAGGTTTGACCACCGACTCAGAATTACGGTAGTAATTTTTAATAATTTTCAAACGTTGCTCATTCGTAAACTTCGCCACGATAAAAATATTAACCTTAACTGACGTTTTGACGTTGACAAATCATGAAAAACGTTCAAGGGTATGCTCGTATTAAAACAAAATAACTATGTTCCTATTGGAAAACCCATTAGAAATAAAATCAAAAAAGGGCACGATTACAGGTGGTAGTTGAGAAGTGACGTGTTTCTTTATCTAATTTGGAGCCGCGCTTTCACAAAATTCTTCTATTCCATAATGTGAGAGAAACAACTGATGAAATTAGTAGAGCGTTGACGAGACACAATATAGAAACTGTATTCGCGACGAGAATCAAGAGTACAAAATTCCTTATGCTGACGACGGCGAATTAGCGTACGATAGGACTGACACAGAACTGCAGTGAAGTAAAAAGCGCCAAACTTCTTGACACAACGCGTTGTATAGACAGGACATAGAATTAACTTCAACTGAACAGAAATAATAGCCCGGGTAGAGAATCAGAAACTAAGAACAATGAGAGAAGTAATAGAAATCGAGAAACACCTCAACTTAAATTAAATAAGCGCGACGATTCCCTATACCTCCTGAATACATGGACAAGTACATTAAAGCTGAAATAAAAGCAAACAGAGGTCCTATCGACAGAAGTAAGTGCGTCGATAGGTAATAACGGAATAATTCAAATCTAGTCGACTAACTATAGCGCACAAGCCAATCACAACGCACTAACGCCAGATGTGAAGTACACAAATAGTAGGACACCTGCGCAACCAGTCCATTGTTCTCGTTCACCTATCGTCACGAGAAATTCTAGAAGAAGATAATATTGAAAACACATTGTCCATGGTTGCTTACATAGGTAAGATAATATAATAATAAGTGAGAAGGATACAATTTATTGTGTATTAATATAATAAGAATTAGTTTATTTTTATTCATTTTAATAAAGTATAATGTTGGGATTTTTTTTTGTTTAGTGTGCCGCAAAATAAATTTTTCTCGACCAATGTGTTATAAAGTAAAAAGTTTAGCAGACAGCTCTAATGTATTCTAAAAAATAGATTAAAATTGAATGTATAATTTACGATTTATAATAACCTTCCCTATTATGCGAAGAATACATTCACATCACACTGAATTTTTTGTAAAATGAGAAGATGAAGACACTTTCTAAATTACTATTGTCAATTTTTAATATGTGAAATTATTTTTGTAATTTCGATATGTATAGCCTTTGAGAATTTCGATTTAGAGTTATATAAAATATGATATGCATAGGCCATTCTTCAATTTAAATACATTCTGTTTAACATAGTATCGTATATAAGAATACTTATAACAATTTCCACTAGTTCTAAATGACTGTATATTTTAGTGTTTTTGTGCAAAGGCTGTCGTAAATTCGAAACCTCCAAAAATGAATCCTCATAATTATATAAAGATAAGAAGACTAGCTGACGATGCCAACCGTCTAGTAGATATAGATAAAGAGAATAAAGAACTATTGAAAAAGATCAATATAATTAATAGATCGAAGGTAAGATTCTGAACAAAATATTTAAATTTCCTCTTTTGGGCATGCAATGCATTTTACATAAAATATTACAAATATGTATGTAGTTCACATAGAACTACCTTTATTATTATCTGTAACTGTACAAATTACTAATTAAAAAATTAAGCTGCTAAAAATACAGTATTTTACTAGATGCCTGCTGCTTTATTATTGACAAGTGGATAAATCATGGGGCGAATATAATCAGAAATTGCACCAGAAGAACCATGAAATGTTGTTATTCTATGGACGTCTATAATTATTTTGCGAATGACTCGGCTTTTATTATTTTTCAACATACTCTCCTTCAACTTCAATGCACTTGGTCCAATGATCTTTCTTAAAATACAGCTACAATAAGTTTTTCATCTAGCGGAATGGGTGGGCAATACATAATTCGAAATTTTAATTGATTCTATTTTTCACGAACAACCTGACTGCTTTGAGAAAACGTATCATTGTCGTGATGAAACAGAACGGAGGTTTTTTTTAGAAACTGCTTTTTTCAATTTGTCTAGCAGGGTTGCATAATACGGCCTATTAAGGGTTTGGCTCTTTGTAGATAGTCTATGTAAATTATCCCCTTCGAATCCTAAAAAATTGTAACCATTAAGTTACCCCCCAATGAAAATATCTTGACGTTCTTTGAGGAACGGCTACCATGATCTGTGTATTATTGAGATTGACTGTTTGGATTCAAAAACAAAGCGCTAAAGCAAGCTTCATCAACTGTAACAAATCTTAGCAAAAATATAAACTAAATTTTTGTTAAATAGCTTGAAATTATTGCATTCTTTCACGTTTTTTATCACAACAAGTTGTTGACAGCTTGTAGATGCCAAATTTCATTTCTACGTACAAAATAATGAAAACGGTCATTCAAAATAATATAATTAATTTGATTGATCGTTGCTTGCTTTGTTGTCGTTTTTGATGCTCCTGATTGCATAAAACTATCATTATGTTTAATTACGCAATCTAGCCATAAGTTTTGGCTTTTTACATAATTGTAACTTTCAAATCGAATGTAACGAATTATCCAAATTTCATTTGTTACCATAAAAAAAATGTCAGAATCAAATAATCGAACCTTACTTCGAACCAAACTATTCTCATATGCTTGTGACTGCTTCAGCAGACATCTCGTCTGCTTAAAGATTTCCATTGCGTAACCTTACTATTGCCTAACGTTATTAATTATTTTTTCTATTTATATTTTATAAAGGGTTATATTGATACCTTTAATGTCGATGCCTACCAAAGCTCATCGAGATGGCGAGCTCATAGGAAGAAAATGTTAGAAATAGAAAAGAGAAATAAGGCCATGTACCAAAGGTTAAGGAAAACAGTTAAGTCAATTAGATTATTTTAGTTCTATTAGAATACGTAGTATGGGATTGCTCCGGCCTTTACTTCATGAAAATTCATGACTAAATTAGTAAATTGACAGAATGTTCCAATTTAAAATCACAATAAGTTAGAAATGTTGTTTTACACTGTACATTAGAATTTAATCTATTTTAAACATCTGGAAACACCGTGTGGTAAAACAATTGTAAGGTACATTAATTCAAAATAAAATTAATGAAAATTGTAACACGCTGTGTATTTATTAATATATACAGCAGCGAAATATACACAAACATTTTATACATATCCAATATCCGACAGAATTTTTACTAAAAAAAAAAAACAAAATCTAGGGTAAAATCGTTGATCAAATATTTAACTGGCAATGCGCAAACAAAATCAAATAAGGAAAATTTCTGTCGAATTAGTTTTTATTTTTTTTCATTGTCATTTAAATCATACATAAATTGACTTCTAAAAATTAAATTAACAAACTTCTTAGAACATACATGACATGGAAATTGCAACACCCAGGAGGGGTGCGAATTTTTTGACGAAACTTGGCAGTGATATATGGCTATTCAATGGCAATAATTGATTATAATTTTGTTTCAATGGATAAAGTGGTTATACTGATGATTCAATTTTTACCTTTTTCTCTTGTCATACTTTTGTTTAATCTGTTTTGAGGGTAGAAATTTCCATAAGTTTGAACAAATTCAACAAAGGTCGAATTGTTAGTTTACGCGAAGGTGTTTTTTCTTTTAGGGAAATTGTAAATCTCCTTAATCGGAGACAGCCAATCAATTGCTGTTCTGTGGTTTAGTAATGAAGGTCGTCCTATGATCCTTCGAAGCGTTTATCGTCGAATCAACTACATCTTTTGTTACCACTTACAGCGCAATACCGACAGCAACGTTTGGAGTGGTGTAGGTTAAGAATGCACTGGAATGTGGATTGGTATAGAGTGATGTTCAGTGATGAATTTTGTTTCTGTAGAGGGGTGCATGATGATCGCATGAGGTTTATACCAAGACGTGGGGAATATCGTGATACTCAATTTTCTGTTGAAAGGCGTATGTGTTGAACCGTGGGAGTTCTGGCATGGGATGCTATAACATATGAAAGTAGGTCTCAGTTAATGTTCATTGCAGGCACCATGAACGCCCAGCGTTACGCTAATGAGGTGGTGGAATCTCATTTTCTTCCCATATTTTAACAGTACTGTGGATATTTTATGTGTATTCGAACACTGGTTATGTTCGGTAAATTAACTGATTAATTACAAGGCAGCAGCTTCCTTTTGCAGGGAAAAATATACTTACGATGGAGTTTGTATTCTGCTAAAGGATTATCTATAGTATAAAAATACAAGTTTAATTGATTGTTGTATTGGGAGGGATTATGAGTTTTGTGCTGTTATATTTAATGATTACAATATGCTTCCCACTGAAAATACAAATGTATTTTTGGACCAACTAATAGTTGTGCTTGAGAAAATATAGTCGGGCTTATCCGAGTGAGAGTTATTTTGACATAATAATAATAATAATAATAATAATGTTTTATTTCTAAAGCAAAGTGCATACAATACATATCAGTACATATAAAAATAGCAATCAATACATATTAAAATATAACTTTAATATTGACTGTTTTAGTAACAGTAATATCAAGAAATATCTTGTCGACTCAATGTGTAATTTAATATAAATAAATGGAGTTTTAAGGCGACCAAATATTGCAATGGTAAGAACAGTTGCTTGGGTAACATATTTGCTAATAAGAACATGAAAATTATTAGTGCTGTTGTTCCGAATATTAAATCACATCATTCGAAAAATTTTTAATAAATTTAAAGTATCTATCATTAAGTTTGATAACTCTTTTATTATATTCAACGTATATACAAGGTCCGAAAATAGGCCACGGACTTGATTTCAAATACTGACTAGCATAAGATTTACGCTGAGAATAACTTAAATGATAAAATGTTAGTATTCGTAAACTTAAGGTGTATGATGATGTTTTTTTACCTGTTGCTCGAAGAATTCGTTAACCGGAAGCGCCTCAAATGCTTTAACTATCCCCTGCGCTACGAGATATGAAAGAATTATTAGACCCAGTGCATATTGCCTAAGGCAAAAGAAATTTAATATATATATATATATATTAAATAGATGTTTTAGAACCGAGACCTCTAATTTGCATTTATCGACAGACGATTTCAATTGCAACTTTGCAAATATTGTTAACGAACTCTATAAAAATCTTGATCATGTGACTGTCCTTTCTCCTGTAAGGATATTTATAGGCTGAAGAATATTATTGATTATATGCCACCACCAGTTCTCTCTGATGTTATTAATGAATCCTTTGATGCAATCATTTATTCTTAATGCTTAAAGGTTTCTAAAATTATGCCTTTCTCTAAAAACGGAAATCAAGTCTTACTTGTACGCGTTCGGCATGTCGTTCCCCCAGAATCCATTTAAGAACCCTTGTTCGTAATATAATATAAATGGATTTATCCTGCAATATTGATCCCAAGACGGATGATAAAACTTTTGTGGGAAAAGTAACAATGCTATTTCGATCCTGTTTTCGATGTACAATGGCGATCAAATACCTGGTTTGCTGCAAATAAATTGGTCCTGAATGTTGCTAAGACACGTTACGTATGCCTTGGAATGATCTATTAATGGCTTGGTGAAGGTTAATTTCTTGGGTATTCTTTCGGATTTTGAACTGGGCTGAAAGTATCACATTGATAACATATCTTCAAAATTATTTCGTAGTATTTATGGTTTATGTTGCCGGAGTTGGGGCACCTATTATGGCTTACTATGCACTGTTCCACTCGTGCATGCCCTATGCTATTGTAACTTGGGGAAATTCTGGAGAAGTTAATAAGATTTCTGCTTCAGAAGAGAGCTTTACGTAAGATTTGCTCTGCTTTACATACACTAGCATATAGTGGACTTCAAAACTCATGGTGGTGTTCATGGTTATAACTAGAGCACGGAATTATATGCATTAAAGACCCTGAAAATATGCGCATATGTATGCACAATATTTTGTTAAATTATGCAACAGTTTTTTAAAAATTATACAACAATCTAGTTAAATATGCACTGATTGTATTTAAAAAAAAATTGACGTACAAAAACACAATAGAATTACAAAATTTATTTAAACAAGTTGTTTGTATTACAAAAGATAAATTGATAAATTAATGTAAAGTACAAACCTACAAACTATAAAATATTACATTTTATTTTTTATAATATTGTAAATATTGACAATCATATATTTCTCTAAATTTTCCACAAGAAACGATTCTCTTCGATCAGATAACAGATTTTTATAAATAGAAAAACTTCTTTCTACATCAACAGAAGTGATTGGTGAAAACTTAAATTTGCATATAGTGGTGGCATCCATTGTTATAGAAGGCTCATAATTTCCATTTAAAATATTTGAAATTTTAGTAAGTTCATAAAACCCTGTATTTTTTATTAATACGTCTTGCATCTTCGTTTTTATAGAATCACCAATTTTCTCTTTAACTTGGTTGACCTTATTTTTGAAATCTGTAATTAATTTCACAGAATCTGTAAGTTCCACACCCTGCCTCTCTAATGTAGTTAACGTTTCCGTAATAAAGTTAAAATTCGCTTTGATAAATGCCAGTTATTGATTTAACGTAGGAACATTTAAAATATTTTTACACTCTTTCATAGCTGCGGAATCATCAGAAAAATTTGACACTAACACTGCAATATTATTCAAATAATTTGCATAAAAAAATGCGGCCTCTAGCCACGTACCCCACCTCGTAATTATTGGCTCAGGTGGCAAAGGAGTATTAGTACAAACTGTCTTTGTACATTTATATTCGGAGGGGTGCTTTTACAAATATTTTCTTGACCGTATTGATTAAACAATTTATATCTGGATATTGGTTACGAATTTCTTCTGCTATTCTATTCACGCCATGAGCTAAGCATGTAGCATGTATCATTTTTGAATAAATACTTTTAGAATTTGTGCAGATTTGGTCATGTATACAGCAGCGTCTGACAACATCAACAAAACCTTTTCAGGACAGCATTGGGTAAATAGAAACTTGTTAATACTTCGTTTATAAACTGTAACATAGTTACAATGTTGGATTTCAAACCAATTAAATACGCTTCACCAGGAGCGTTTTCACTCAGTTCACCTATTAATAAATTGGCGATAAATCTGCCACAAGTGTCAGTTATTTCGTCGACTATAAAATAAATATAATTGTTTCCAATTAACACCCTAATTTCACTCATGGTTTTTTCGAAAACATTGTTTATATATTTTTTTCTAAAGGTGCTTTCATCTGGTACTGGTCTACCACAATACTTCTCTAAAAATGCTTTAATAGTTGGATTTTGTAATTTCTTAAGCGGAATATTGGCACTAATAAAGGCTTCACATAAATCAAAATTGAAATCTTCTCTATTTTCACAGACTGATGCCGAAGAAATTGTTTCATTAAGCGTTAATTGTTTTGCATTTTTCATTTTCTTCTTATATTTTGTGCAATATGTTGTGTAATTTGAAAGTCTTTGTCACATGGAACATCGACAAAACACATTGTTTAAATTTAAATAAAGTTCTGGATAATCCTTTATCCATGTAGCTATCAGAGACTGTGTTGGTGACATTATTACTTCGTTTTAAAAACAACGACAGACCCCTGACAAATCCAAAATGAAACTGAAAGACAACCGATGGCAGTGGGACTCGTAGTAGAGCGTAGAGAAAATAGGGGAATCCCAGTTTTTGCCGATGCGATACCGGGCGGTTTGTAAAATGTAGAGGAACCCCAGTTCTCAAAATGCAGTGTGGGCAATATTTGCTTTAATTTAACAAAAAATTTAAATTATACAAATATGCACGTATATGCATTTTATTCTGATTTATGCATCAATTTCTGAAAATATGCTAAACGAAAATCGGTTTTTTACATTTGTTTTTGTTTAATTCGTGTAGATACGAGAAAAAATTCTTGGCTTATCGATATTATAGAAAATGCAAATGCATATAATTCCGTGCTCTAGTTATAACACTAAGGATCAATTAGATGGTCAGTTTTTCAGACTTTCGAAAACTAGAAGAAACGGTATCCAGATTAAAGTGTATAACAAGTTACCGTTATCTTTCAGACATGCTGGCATGAATAGATTCAAAAAACAGATTGCCCTCTACTGACTGACAAGTTTTATTAGACCATAAATGAATATCTGCAGGATACGCTTTAGTGCATTTTCTCGTACCATGTAGTATATAAATACATGCATCTATCTTAGGAACCGTGGAGCCAGGATCGGTTATCAGTCACAGCAGCTCCATCATGCTGTATTGTCATTGTAAACACTGCGTTGTGGGTTTATTGTTAGAAATTATTATTGCGCAGCTCTTTTTGTATATTTCATGCTATTTAAGACACTAAGAATAAATATTATCTATCTATCTTCATCAGCTCAATACTCATTTTTCCAGTAGGATAATGTCTATCCCCACGTAGCGAAAACTTCTCTAAATCGGTTCGGAGAGGCCTATGCGTATATCTTATCATGGTCATACATATCTCCTGACTTCATTGAATACGTGCAGGATATTATAGGAACAAAACTGACGAACTTCGCGAATACCCCGCAAACACTAGAAGCTCTCCAATATAACTTGCAGGTTGCTTGGGAAACCATACCTCAAGAGGATATCGATCACCTACTGGAATCAATGCCACGAAGAGTGAAACAATGTGAAACTAGGAAGGCCGGCCCAATATATTAAATAAAATTACGCTAATCTTTTGTTATTCTTCTCTCGGTTTACTGTAATTTTTGCAGTTCCAGTTTAGATTTAGCTGCATATTTACAATATTACGCTATGCACTAATAGCTGTGGGTTTAATTGTTACAATTGAATTTATTCTTTTGCCGTCTCTAGGCTATAGATTAGGGAAAAATACCTTATCCATATTTAAATAGTATTTGATTAAATGATTGTCCGTGAAAAAGAATATAAGTAGATTGCCCCTTAATGCTTCCAGATTTTATGGAGTTTGGTCACTTTCAGTTTAGAAGGCGAATTGTCAGAGCAATAGATATTATTGATTTACCGAAGGTGTGAATATCGAGAGATCTTCGATAAAAGTTCAATACTTTTTTGCGGACGAAAATGGTTATTTCGAGAATAAGTTGTTAATACACAATACTAGTTGATACAACTAAAGAAAAGGTTCAAATAAGTCAGTGGTATTTTTCTGGAAATTCTGCTCAATAAACTTCAGATTTATTTTCTACTGTGTATGCGGATCGACCTATCTCATTTTATGCAACGAATGAAAGGATCGTAAATATCAGTGTGGTTGAAATTTGCAGAAAATGCCAAAAAAATAATAAACAACCTCAAGTCTCTATGAATCCCGTTAGGGAGGAGACAGGTGATAATTTGTTCATACGTAGAAATTAATGAACCTGGCTTTGGTCGACAAGTTCCTGACGAAACCAGTGTTAAAGTGAGGACTATCTGGAGTATTTTAAAGCGCAAATATAAAAATATTTTAAACAAGCCAAGTAATTCTTCTTAGGCCAAAATTAGAAGAATGGAGTTTTGTGAAACCATGATCGAGATGGCTAATCGAGGCGAATATTTTATAGAAAATATTTTATTCTCAGATGAGTCCTCTTTTCCAATTTATGTCCTTCACACACAGTCCTTCAGTTGTTCAGTAACGGTCCAATGAAAATAAACTTTATTTCAATAAAAAAACCCAGTTTCCTCAAAAACTTATTGTTTCGACAGGTAAACTAGGCAACAATATTGTAGGACATTTTCTTATTTATGGTAATCTCGCAGGTGCAAAATATATGAATTTGCTGCATAATGAGATTATTCCTGCTGGTTAGGAGGGACACCGGTTTATTCTTTAAAATGTACATACTTTCATACGTATCTAAATCGCGATAATTACACACGTTCTTAACCAAATGCAAGCAATCGGCGTTAACACTATGATTACAATCCAACACATGTTTTGCTAAACCCGATTTTTCCGGCCGGTTGAATTTTATATACGCGATATGTTCTTTATACCGGGTTTCTATCGATCGTTTTGTTTGGCCGATATATTGTTTACTACGATCTAAACATTTAATGCCACATATTCCCGATTTTTTGTTATTCTCGACTTTGTCTTTTACATTTCCTAAAAGGGATTTTATGGAGTTAGTGGACCGAAAAGTCACTTCGCGAAAATATCATCAACATACCTAATCCAGATTCTTGGAAAATATTTAGTCTTCTGGCAAGAATCTGGATTAGGTATGTCTTCCATGGTTGGTGATGACGTGGCCATTTTAAACGTTTTTGCTTGTTTTGCTTGCGTAGAAGCATTGCAATTCGTCAATGGGCTTCTTTTAATCGCCGTTTGACTGTGGAAACACTTATGAGTTTTTGACGAACAGCATTAATGTCATTGTGATTTCTGGGACTGTTTTTTGTCTATTTCTCTTGCTTGTTACCACCATTGCAAGATCTTCTGCTGAGGTTGTTGGCCTTGGTCTGCCTTTTCTAGTTCTGCTCAACACATTTCCACATTCGCGGTGTTTTTTGATGATATAGCCCACGGTGAACGGATTTAATTTAAGTTCTGTAGCAATTTCGCGATTGCTTTGGCCAGTTTTATGATATGCAATTATAAACGATCGTATTTCTACACTCAATTCTCTCCGTTTAGGCGTTTCTAACCGATTTACCTCCTTTGAAACAGACGATGTTATCACTATGAACACCTCACAAAAACGAACTGCAACTTTGCCAAAATACCCAAGTATAAATACTAGTATAGTTTACAATAACACCCTACCTTAAAATAAAATCATAACAATCGAAAATTTCCGAAAATTGAGAGATCTAATTTCTTAAGTGCAATTATTCTACTTGGAGTTTTATTAGGGTATTATCATTCATTGTGAATAATAAGATAATCGCATAATTATTTTTGAATAATAAGCTTTTGATGTTTACTATGAAACTATTTCTTACTACAGAAATAAGTTTTATAATTTCTGCAGAACGTGTAATGAAGCAAGGGTGACTAAATACTTTGAGCGATAGTGTATATGCATATATATTTATACACATACACACACACACATATATATACTTTTATATATATATGTATATATATACAGTGTGTATCAGCCAAATAGAATAAATTCGATAATAACTAAATGGAAGGGTGTTCGAAAAAACGCTCGCACACGTCGATTGGAATTTTTAGTTGCGAATTTTTTTAAATAAAAAGTTTATATACAGGGTGTGCCATGTAAAAGTGGTCAATACCAACTTTCTTATTTTAAAAGCAACACCCTGTCAAATATTAAATTTTTGGATGGAAAATTCCAGACATATTTCATATACAATGCCCTATACCTATCTTCGACTGTTTCGGAAATATTAAATGTTTTCAGATTAATATTTTTGTTTACAATTAAAATAAGATTTTCACATAAAAGTTTGTTTACCGAACTATTAAGTGAAAATCTTTAATTGTACTTGTACTTCGTTTTAAAATACCTTGCCTTAGCAAAGTGTTGTCAGTGTCATAGTGTTGTCAGTGTCATAACTGTTTGAATTTCGTTAACTACATTTCAGCAAAATGGTTCATTTAACAGAAATGCACAAAATAACAGTTCTGCAGATGATTGGTTATGGAGATAACACACGGACACAAATGGAAGTTGCTCACTTATTTCATGAGAAATTTCCAAATTTACCGCCTATATCCCAAGGAACAATTAGTAAAATAGAAAAGCAGTTTCGCGAGTTTGGACATGTAAGGCAAATAAAAAAAGCAGCTGCGAATGCAGTAAGTAATGATACTGAACTGGATATTGTGCTTGAGTTTGAAGAAAACCCGCATACTTCTAGTAGACAAGCAGCGTCAATGTTCGATGTTTGCCATTCATCGATTACTCGAACATTAAAAGAAAATAAAATGCATCCCTATAAAATTATACCAACGACTTTGATAGGAGAACGTATTTTTGTGAACAAATTATGACAATGTTAAATAACAATGTGATCCAATTAGAACATATTTTATTTTCTGATGAGTGTACCTTTACGCTTCACGGTCATGCTAATCGTCAAAATTGCCGCTATTGGTCCAGGGAAAATCCTCATTGGATGAGGGAAGAACATACGCAATACCCTGAGAAGGTTAATGTTTGGGCAGGAATTGTTGGAGATCATATCGTAGGTCCTTTTTTCATTGATGAATATTTGAATGGCGACAATTATTTAGCATTGCTTCAAAATAATCTCGTGCCAGCTTTGACAAACTTATATCCTGATCTAACAAACCCACAAGTTCCAGCAAATACGATGTGGTTCCAGCAAGATGGAGCACCACCCCATTACCAAATCAATGTCCGGCAGTACCTCAACCAAATATTCCCGAATGGCCAGCACGATCCCCTGATCTAACGCCATTAGACTTCTTCTTATGGGGATATGTCAAGAGTATAGTATACAAAACTAAACCCCTCGACTTAGCTGACTTAAGAAAACGAATAATAGTAGCGATTAGATCGGTCACACCTGAGATGTTGAGCAACGTTAGAAAAAATTTTTATTTAAGATTAGGATGTTGTCAAGACGTTTGCGGCGAACATTTTGAACATCTCCTACAGTGACATTAATGTTTTTCTTGTTATTTTTTACATTATCAAAAATTTTTCAAATTAATCTGAAAACATTTAATATTTCCGAAACAGTCGAAGATAGATATAGGACATTGTACATGAAATATGTCTGGAATTTTCTAAAGAATCCAAAAATTTAATATTTGACAGGGTGTTGCATTTAAAATAAGAAAGTTGGTATTGACCACTTTTACATGACACACCCTGTATATAAACTTTTTATTTAAAAAAATACGCAACTAAAAATCCCAATCGACGTGTCCGAGCGCTTTTTCGAACACCCTTCCATTTAATTATTATCGAATTTATTTCATTTGGCTGATACACACTGTATATATATATATATATATATATATATATATATATTGTTGAATAAAAATGGTTCTTATGATACTATATATATATATATGATATATACACAAATATAATAGACATTTGCAGGTATTTAAAGTATAAAAGTACATATATTTTGATACAAAATTAGCATTAGAAAATCTGATATCTTTCTTTTATTTAACTAGATATGTGTTCGTTTTTTAAATTTTTAAAAACTGATAATAATAAATAATTTTGAATGAAAATTTGGCTTGTTCAAAAATGTATGTATGTATCTAATTCTATAAGTAGTGTGCAAACTATTCTGCTGTATACTGTTTCAGTAAAATATCCTCAAAATTTTCAATAAAACGATTACCTACAATTGAGGTCCATAAATGGATATACGAATTCATATCTTAAATATCCTTCAGTCTCTAAATCGTTGACAAACCAAGTTTCTCTGTTTTTTATCACTTATAAATAAATTTCACATTATATTAGTCTGTGTGGTGCCAAATTTAGATTTTGAACTTATTTTTGGTACTAAGTTTTATATTCAACTTACTAAAACAATCTAGGATGAAATTTATTATTATATTTGCTGTTGGAATGATGATTTCGAAATCTGCATAGAATATTGTGGTAAAATTAGATTGTAGTTTGAAATATTCAGCTTTTACGCACATAAATGCTCTCCGTATGAAAGAAATTGTTTGTTTTAGTTAACAGTACAATCAAAGTTAAACGAAACATAATATCCGTTCTCAAATCTATGCTATGTAAAAAGTTAATACAAAATTTATGCAGCAAATATTCCATTAATATAAAACTGTTGGTAATTTGCACATGAACTTTATCCACCACAAGAAAGAGAATACTACATTATTATAAGAATTGTTTTTTGTTATATGTTATTCCTTCTTTTGTTAACACTTGAAAAATTCAGCAGTTGATGTACATTTTTTATGCATTCGCATGAGCGTTCTCTGCGAATACACTCATTCGGCTACTGTACATATTTTTTATTAAATGTACGTCATTTACAGTCAATATTTTGACGATCTCCTTATTTTAATTCTGTACGTAATGGTGTTTTACATGTCGTTTCAACCGCATGCTTTTATAATAAATTACATCATTTTTGACAAAATAATTATTTTTTCCATAATTATGATAATTATTGTACCCAATTTCACTTGTATTATCTTTTCAGATAGGACACCGTTCTGCACAATGTCGCGGTTTCCGAGTTCCCGAATAATAATTTGTGAAAATTGTGTTTATAGTTATTTGCCAATAGCATCGGTGTTCCTTGCTTATTAAGCATTTCACATAATTCTATGATAATCCCCAGCTTCGCTTTCGTGTATCCCCACATATTTTTAATTAGGTAGAAGGCGTGTCTATTATTGTTATTTCATTTTCAATTTTCTACATCCTTGAAAAATTATAGGCGATGTATATTTCGTTGTACTTTCACAATCACTTTCTAGCAAACGACTGCGATTTTTTAAAGTTTCTAGTGACGACCGCAATATTCGTATGTCACCCGGATGGATACATAGGAGGTTCTCTTTAAAACGGTGAATAAAAATGGTTCTTATGATACTCATAATGATATATCTACGCATTAGCAATCAGTTCAATACTAAAGTTTTGTTCAATGACGACCAAATGATCATCGGTACCTATCTAATTGTTAAACTTTATTAATGTTTATCAAGTCCTTTTTAGAAAACAGACTAGTTTACGAGGATAGTTTGACAAGCAGTTAGAATGGAAAAGAAAACTAATTTTTTAAATACAAAATAATTTTTATTTTTCAATATATTCTCCAATGCCCTTATGCCATCTCTAAAATGCGATTCCGGAAGGCTTGTAAAATACTCATTTACGAAGATGATAAGCTCGTCGATAGACGAAAATTTCTTTCCACCTAGTGCCGTTTTCAATTTTGGAAAAAGGTGGAAGTCGAAAGGGGCTAGATCCGGCGAATAAGACGCATGCGATACTAATTGGAAATGCAAGCCCGGAAGGCTTGTAAAATACTCATTTTCCACCTAGTGCCGTTTTAGATCCGGTGAATAAGGCGCATGCGGTACTAATTGGAAATGTGACTCGTGGATTTTGGACATCGCAACTGTGCTGGTATGCCAGGGAGCGTTGTCTTGGTGAAAAAGAATCTTTTTCTTTGCCATTCCTGGACGATTAGCACAAATCTCAACATTTAATTTTTGTAGAAGTTCTGCATAATATTGTCCGTTTATTGTGGCACCTTTCTGAAGGTAATCAATGAGCAAAATGCCCTTTGAATCCCAAAAAATCGATGCCCTGTTTGTCGATAAAGTGGTTTTCACTTTCTTTGGAGGTGCAGAACCACGTTCTAACCATTGTTTCGACTGTTGTTTAGTTTCGAGTGTACTGTAATGTATCCAAGTTTCATCGCAAGTAACAAATCGCCTACAAAAATCAACCGGATTCCGCTTATAAAGGTCCAAACACTCATTGGAAATGCGCAAACGAGTTAACTTTTGATCAGTTGTAAGCAATCGCGGCACCAATCTTGCCGAAAGCTTGGAAAGGCCCAATTCAGGAAATCACGATTTTGGGTGCTCCAGAGCGCGCTTAATCAACACAACTTGTTCTATCACGTTTAAATTCATTTACCCATCTACTTATTGTGGCGGATGATGGAGCAGATTCACCTGTTTCCCGTAACCCATCTTTTATTTCGGTAGCTTTCATACCCTTAATTACGAAGTATTTAATCACCGCACGATACTCTGCTTTTTCCATTTGAACAAAACGACGTGTTGCTTCTTTTTCGATCATCTGTCAAAAATAAACTAATCAACCGATTTATCTAAATATCGGAATGTAAACATTTAATAGGCACCCTAAATTACAGTGCATTTATTTTACCAATTAGAGCGCCACCTATGTGTCATTCTCACTACTTATCAAACTATCCTCGTATACCAACTAAATGCTGCATAGAATAAGAATATCTCTCGTTCAAAATATGAATAAAATTATTTGATTTGAGGATACATTATAACAATAACATACGCAAAGCATTATATAATAAATTAATTCAAAATATAAAATGTCTCAGCTGAGTTAGCATGTAAAAATCTAACAAAGACTTTGTCAGCAGGTAAAGAAATCGGATCCGAATCTAGTTTAATTTTAGCCTGTAATTAATTTATTGACTTTTGATGATAAAAACAGTACAAACTTTATTAAAAGACGTATTTTGTTAAATTAAATAGAAACCTGTATATTCAACATCAAAACTCGAACAAGAATGGAAAATGAACGTTAGTAAAATGACGCATATGGCTAGATTCACATTACAAATGTTCTTGAAAAAATCAGCCGATGAAACAGTACGAGAAATGCCATCAATTAGCTATGGTTTAGAACAGTTAATGGAAAGACCATTTTGTTATATGGATTTTCGTGTTAAAGATGGCGTATTTTTAGGCCGAATAATAATAGAACTCTATTCGGATTATGTACCCACGACAGTTAATAATTTTCTCAAATTATGCAAGGGTGTCAATGGTTATACATATAAATACTGTAAAATTTATAACATAATCAAGGACCAATACCTAGAAACAGGAGACATGATATCCAATAATGGAAGAGGAGGAATGTCAATATATGGAGGGGTCTTCAAAGAAGAAAATCATGTACTGAAGCACAGTAAGCCAGGTAATTAAAAGGATATTTTATTATATAATATTGCAAATTAATTCTAAGATTATATTAATTGACTTTGTTACTGGTTTGTTTCCTCTTATTGCTTTTTGTGTTAATAAGCGTGTAAGTTATAAATTTACTATAAGTCCCAAGTTGACATCTACTTATATACGATGTTAGGATCATATGTTTTTTTAATGAAGGTTGCTGAAAAACGTTGCCCCATCAGAGCATAAATTGTATTCGTATTTTAGCTACTTACAAATTTATAATAAAGTATTTATATTAGTTTCACAAAAGACATGGTTTTAAATCCCTTACATGTTTAGGTGACGTCAATCTCTGATATATTGCTTATAGTTCCTTGCTTTTTTGTACATTAACTAATCATAAAAAAATTGGCAACTTACAAGTTTTACTTGAATTTTTTCCATTCCACATATTTATGCTTTTACTATATATGAATGATATTATTGATACGCCAAAGTCTGATGGTGTTCCGGGCTGACTATAGCATTATAATAAATGAGAAAACAATAGTGACAATTTATGATGAGTGTGTAAATTTCGGAACATGTGTAAAATTGAAAGAAATTATTAATTAAAGTAAAACAATGTTTTCGTTAAAATTTTATTTAATTAAAAGTTATTAGATGAAAAGAAGTATGTATGTATTCAAGTACCAAAATATTTAACGCGAGAGCCATAACAAACTACGAAAGTCGCGAGTGAATTATACAAGGAACGGTTAAAAGTGATACCTAGGTATACTTAAAACGCAATACACGCTGAATAGTGTGAGTAGTAGGAGAGTAGGTAATAAAGAACCTCGCCAGTAACTACCTGGCAGATACATATTAACAGTAAATATTCTTTATCAGATCAATATTCGAGATGTAATTATTTCAAATAAAATATTAAACTGAATCAGATTATTTTTTCTTTATCATATTATACCAATAACTAAATATATTATCTGAAACAAGCAGTTTTAGTAAATTAAAGTCTACTATTTCTTTTACATTTATACCAACTGACTAAATTATTAATATATTGATGGTGCTTTTTATATTGGTTTTTTATATTATTTGTTATATATTCATTTTAACTAATATTTTTCAAATTATAAGAAAATTAACACTGTTCATTTTTATGTACGAGTTTGGCTGATTATCAACCATAAGTTCCATAAATTTATAAATATTTGAATGCAATGAAAAAAGTTAGCATGAAATTGGCTGTGTAAAAATCGGTATGAATTTATGGTTCGTTCAGTACTACTAGAGCAAGAGGCCCCTATTTTTAGTTGAAAAACTGCTTAATCAGATATATAACTTTCAACTAAATAATCAGCACATTCAACACATTGTTGATTTTGAGGAATTTCAGAATACAATTCTTCTATGAAAGTTTTCTACATCAGGATCTGAAAGCAATAGTCCAAGAGTTCATTGCAACTATTGATTCGGGTTTCAAAACTGATTTGGTTTCTACGTGTTCGGGGCGTCGCTTCAATACATGAATGGGTAAAAGATTTTATTACTTCCTTCTTTCAAAAGATTGTTGTATTTTATGTGTGACGTGTTAAAGGGTTAAATGTTCCCTTAATTAATCCGGCTAGCTGAAGCGCTGTAATAAATGCAAATAAAAAAGAAGTAATTGAAATATAATTTAATGTAAATGTAATGTAATGTAAGGAGTTAATAGTTAGTAGTTGTGCACAATGAGCATCAAAAGTCCAGGACGTGCGCCAAGCTGAAAGAAAGATTATTAGTGGAAATAAAACAACCGGATTGCCCTTAAAATTTTATTCACTTGCTTAAATTCATTCTTAAAGCTTGAGTATATTAAATAAAGATAATTAATAAGATCGAGAGCAACAAATAAAACAAGATAAGCGTAATGGCAAAGCTGTAATAAAAGTAAATCTGAAAATATTAAGCTGTTTAAGAAAATATAAAAAGGGTTAGATTAAAATATGTATCAGACGATACGTAAACTACTTGCAGTTTGTGTGTGTATATATCCTGGCCAGGATGTTAGGTATATTTTGCGGTCGCAAAATAACCACGTGGGCACTACAAGCGCGGGAAAACAACTTCACGATTACGTCAAAGGGATGCGTGTGGATTTTGTCATGATCGGAGAAGAAGTTCCTGTGTCTTACACGCGGGCGCTTTTTAAGAAACCACCCATAGACTAAGGAGTAAGGGTACTGGTCATGTTTAACCAATAGCAAAAGAGAATAGGCACGCTAGAAATTGGCGCGCTAAAGATATTGGCGTAAATTAAAATTGTGATCTTAATTTCAATATACGCACCTAGCAGATAGTTATCTAGACAGAATAATAAACGTCTATTCTGTGTGAAAAATAGAAGGATTAATATTTGAATCTCTATTGCATTTAGATATCAATATGTGGAATTAAAATTAAATGTGTTAGTCAGTGGAAAATTACCAAAACTATTCCAAGAAACGACGCGGTAGGGGTTAGTTTATTACGTGACGAATACAAAAGATTCTTGCATTTGTATATATCACAAAAAGGTCAAAATAAATAATAATTTATGACTTGAAAATCGAAATATTTTTAAATTAAAATAAACTAATTTAAAAAAACATGATATAAAGAATTATTATTTGTATATTTGCGGAGCGTAACAATTTCATAATGTAATTAGGGATACTGTCTCCAAATTTCCTCAGGTAAACTGCACAGATTTTCGTTATGTAAATATATTGATACAAATCAGTACGCCATAAGATTACTATATTAATGATAGTTAGCTAAACAAAGCAGATACAGAAGTGCTTGTAACTAAATTGTTGTTTTAGTGATGAATATGATTAAATAAAAAATAGAAAAAGAAAGTGACTTGAACTTCAACAATATATTAACTAAATTAAATAATGATAAAAAACAGAAAATGCAGAAAAGAGAAAAAATAAATAAGGTAAGGGGATTCAACAAATACTATACAAGAAAATTAATTATCATAAATAATTAAATAAAATAAATGCAAAAAATTTTACAACAAGAATTAGTAATAGAAAAAAATTAATTTCTCTAGATCAATCAGCAATATAAGGCATATGAAGTGCACAGGATGTACACAAAACCGCATATAAAATATTGCAAGTCCAGGAAGCTCTCATAAAAAATAAAGAAGGCTGATCACTTTCTACGGAACAAGTAGTGTACCCCGCAGAGAGATTTCTACAACGACGATAGGCGTTGCGGCATCACGAATATTAAAAAAAATAATATTAATCGTTCTAGATGGACTCTACTAATTTGCGTTGATTTGGAAAAGGACGCTTGGCGTCACGTACTCAAAAAGCGCCTTAAGTCCTTGGTGCGTCAGTCAATTGAAGATTAATATTAGTTATTTTAAAAAACGACAAATAAACAAATAGGAACGAAACGAACTAACGCAAAAAAGCAAGGCAATTTAACTAGGTCCACGTACACGAAAACAATCATGTAGATAATTTGACACACTTGGCATGCGGAGAACTCGTATGAAGAACAAAAACCTTATACGTCCTACAACGATTTACTTAAGGTTTCGCTGCTGTTATTGCATATATATTTCATGCAATATGATATGCACTCACATTTCCTAACGAAAACAGTCGGATAATCTTTCAGCAAGATGGAATTAAATGAATTCTTAACACATGGACAAAGCGAAGCGAAGCTTTCGACTGGCCTGCCAGATTTCCAGACTTGTCATTGCTACATTTTTTCCTTATGGGGATACGCTGAAATTAGAATATACAAAAATCGACCTCGAAATGCAGATGGCTGAAATTGAAAATAACTACTGAAATGCGGAATCTGAAGACATACAAGAAAGAACGATATGTAATTTTAGAGAAATATACTGTCGGACAGCTTAAAATTTTGAAGCCGTCTATAAGTAATGTATTTTATCGAGCAACGATCCATACATATCATACATGCTGCATAATAGGAGATGTCGCTGTACCAATGTTTTTTAGTATGATCTTACTTTTTATCTGTACCTATGAATATTAAATACTGATATTATTTACAAGGTTAATATTATTAGAAAAATATTTTATGTTTGCGTTATAAGAGTTTGGTTGACTAATTTGTTCACGCACATACTTGTAGGAATCAAGCTCTGAACAGTGTATATGGCTAGTATCAAAACCTTTAATTTAGATAAGGACTGTGAGAAATTTGAAAAACTAAAAGCGGCAATTGATGACAAACGATGAACTTTTGAAGACATCATAACAATATGCTGCTTTATGTTTCTTGTAAATACGGCGAAAGCAGTTTTAATTTGGTCTAGATGATTTACCTGAGCTGCCATATTTCCTAAACAATACTATATCTGATCGTCATTTATTCGGCTTTTTACAAAATTCACTTAATATAAACAAGTATATTGATACTTCAGAAACAGGTGGTAAAAAATTATCAAAAATAATTGTGCTTACATTATTGATTAATTGTGTTAATATTGGGTCTGGAAAAAGTTCGTGGCGTTTTTTCAGTAAAATTCAACTGGTCCCCGCATGGCGCGTGGACGAATCCATTTAAACCGAATATGCTCCATTATTATCGACAATGTTTCGCCATTTTTTTGGTAGATCCATGATCCCATCGGTGAAAAACTTCTGTGGTTTCTGGTCGAAAAACTGAATCAAGTAGTTTTCACAGGCTTCTTTTTTAATTCCATTGAGAAAGTTCTGCAGAGATCGAAACAGATGATAGTCAGAGGGTGCTATATCCGGACTGTAAGGTGGGTGCATCAAAACTTCCCAACCAAACTCTCTCAATTTTTGACGGGTCATCAAAGAAGTGTGTGGTCGGGCGTTGTCATGATGGAAGACAACACCTTTCCTATTAATCAATTCGGGCCGTTTTCTTTCAATCGCCTGGCGTAATCTCTCTAGTTGTGCACAGTAGAGTTGAGAATCAATCGTCTGACCAGTTGGAAGTAGCTCGTAGTGGACGATTCCCCTCCAGTCCCACCATACACACAGCATCACTTTTTTTGGCGTCAATGTTGGCTTAGCGAACGCTTGTGACGGCTCACCATCCTTTATCCACGATCTTTTACGCTTCCGATTATCGTACGTAATCCATTTTTCATTATTAAAAGAAATCGATTTCATTCCGTTTCAGCAGCGCATCGCAGATGTTAATTCGGTCCATCATGTTTTTCACGCTCAACTCATGAGGAACCCATACGTCAAGCTTTTTTTTGTAACCAGCTTTGTGTAAATGGTTCAAAACAGTTTTGTGTGCCTAGCTCCATGCCAATATCGACACTGCTGATATGCTTATCTTGTTCGACTTTTTCAAGAATTTCATCAGATTTTTCAGTGATTGGACGACCGCAGCGTGACACATCTTTCACATTGAAATTTCCAGAACGAAAGCGAGCGAACCATTTCCGCGCAACAGATTTCGATAAAGTACCTTCACCGTACACAGCACAAATTTTAGCACAAGCCTGCGCAGCGTTCTTCCCCTTATCATAATAATATTGCAGAATATAGCGAAATTTCTCATTATTCTTCTCCATTTTCAAGTGCGAATAACTTTCCAACCACTGCACCGATTACAATGTTTCTACGCTCAAACTAACGTTCGGAAGGTCATCTAAAAAACGAGCCGTCGGTGGTGTCGCTGTGACTTGTTGTTCTTTAGTTATCGGCAACCAATGCCATTTAAAGACTTTTTCCCAGACCCAATACATAAATCAGTAACTGATAGATAACCGAAACATAATCTATTCAAGTTGAATTCCAATCTTATCGTTAAAAGAACCAAATATGATTTTTAACACATATTTAAAGACAGCATTCAGTGCATTTACATCTTCTGTTGTAAATAAAATAATTTATTTTCACTTAAAAACATTTTATTAACGCCTTAATAAAATTCTCGCAATGTCTTTTATGCTCTTTTAAATGAAACAAAACAGAAACAAGGACAGGTAATATAAAGTGTGTTTATCTCATGAAATATTCAGTTGATATGAATTAGATTTGGATTTAAAACTTTCCTAATCTAATTTATATCAAACACATTATATCAAAACATATAGCGGAGTGTTACAAAATTTGCTAAACTGCACTATATTTTCAATTTTTCATATATTTCAATACTCCGTCGAAAAATTAAGATAATAGGAAAATTATCTATTGGGAAAATAAAAGTGTAAACATTTAAAAAACTCGACCCTACAAGTTCTGTCTTCTAAAAGTAAATACATGTTAAAATGTTACGAAATTTTATGATTTCATATATTTTTAGGAGTATTATCAATGGTACGTATCGATGATGATTACAACAATTCTATATTCAGCATCACATTTGCTGCCCAAAAGAATTTAGATGGAAAAAGAGTCGTATTTGGGAAGATAATCAAAGGCATAAAAACTCTCTTTCAAATACAAGAT